>WAAD01013649.1:2836-20990 GCA_013389945.1 Fregata magnificens
AGCTCCCTCAGCACTCTCGGGTGGATCCCATCCGGCCCCATAGACTTGTGAGCGTCCAGGTGGCGCAGCAGGTCGCTGACCGCTTCCTCCTGGACTGTGGGGGGTTTATTCTGCTCTCGGTCCCTGTCTTCCACCTCAGGGGGCTGAATACCCTGGGGATAACTGGTCTGACTATTAAAGACTGAGGCAAAGAAGGCATTAAGTGCCTCAGCCTTTTTGTCGTCCTTGGTGACAATATTCCCCCCGGCATGCACCAGAGGAGGGAGATTCTCCCTGGCTCTCTTTTTGCTGTTAATGTACTTGTAAAAACATTTTTTATTATCTCATACAGCAGTGGCCAGATTGAGCTGGCTTATTAGGGGAAGAAACAACCTGCTATTTTAAGCCTGTGAGGACTGTTATCAAAATATTTCCAGCCCTTAATTGGCTCTCAGCATTTTAACCTTGCAATGATTTTCTAACTAAAAAGGAAAGGAAAGTCTAATTTTTAAAATTCAGTTCTGCTTTGAGTATTTTTTCCTTTCTGAATTGTTTCCTTTCAATATATTAATTTCTCCACAGTAACCACAAGCCATCATCAGCAGAGATGTTGTTCCTTCTGTCTGATAATGTCCTCTTCCTTTGCTTTTGCAAAAGGCTTTTTACAGATTAATTATCTTCCCACCACTCTCTTTCCAGTGCACTTTACAAAATCTGGATTTAAGGGTTATTTTTCTCTCTTTTTTTAAAAGAAGTTTCTTCTTAATTCAGAAGCTGCTGGTGCCACAAGCCATTCTTTCACTCAGCTGCACTTCCCAGGTCTGAAATTCGTCCTGGCATCTGCTCCCTGAAACCTGAGCAGATTGAAAAATCCAGGAGGGAGTACTTGTGCCAGCATAAGGTAGCTTTATCTTTCTGTGGTAAATGTTCTCCAACAGTAAAATTCAACCCCAGATAAACCTGTCAGAAAACCTATAGTAGTTACGGGAAGGGTTTTATAAGTATATACAGTAGGATATATGTCTTGTGGGGAAAAATAAACAAGTTGATATTAGCTAAACTACACAGCAGAACTGTATTTTACTATGCATTTATGGTAGTATTGACTCATTTTCCTTTAACTATTTTGTAATTGTTCAGCTGATAACCTTAAGTTGGTTGCAGGTGCTCTTACATAGCTGCTGAGTAAGAGGGGAGTAGATTTCCTACACACATTTTCAGGAAAATCCAAGCAAAATTGGCAATTGTCCTGTATATTTAAGAATATAAGGGCAACTCAGTGCAAACATATCCAAGGACATAGTACACCCTATAAGATGGAGAGAAAAGAAATTCATTATTTTATCTGTTTCTTTGCTCCGTCTTGCAAAGCAAGCCAGTGACCCTGAGAAACCCCAGAGAGGTATGAATCTTCTCTGCACCAGATACTTGGCTGGTGAATCATGTGTTCTAACGCACGATGTCTTCTGAAGATCCTTTTGGGATGAGCTAGCCCCATACCACTAAAAAAGTGGTTCTGTGCTTTTTTAATTCATTAAATATGAATCTGTGTTGCCTAAGAGCCCAAGCAAAATTCATTAGTCAGGGAGAGAGGCCTGGATGCTAGCTGCTGAGATGAGCAGAATGAGGGACATCAGTTTTGCACGGAGGCACTGCGAGAGGAATAGTAGATTTACCTATATATCTTTACATTTCAGCTGTTCAAGTTTCCTGTATTCCTTTCGGATGGAGTACAGCACTAACCTTCATGTGGAGACCAATACTGAATCCTGGGAGTGAAAGCCTTGATGAGAGGGATCTGTCTAATTGATGAGGGCATTCCCGCTTCAAACTCTCTCAAGAGTATATTTCTTTTAATGGTTATTGTTCCAATTGTGCAAACAGAAAAACAATACTGATTTTACTTCATGCACAATACAGCATAAGAAAACATCAACAAACACCTCCTGTAAAGCACAATACCCTCACTTCATGACTGAGCCATTGACAAGAGCATTAAAGTCAGGAATGAATTCCCCTCGTTACATATTCCTTGTATTTCTTGACTTCTTAACATCTTGCCTTTACAGCTTTCACTGATTTGTTCTATCCTTGTTGCATAGTGAAATAAGCATACATGCCAACTTTTTATTGACTAACTACCCTTCTGTCTCACTTGACTGGTCGTTAGTGCTTAAACCATAGTATCTTCTAAAGGAAGAAGTGCTGATCTGAACAGTATGTGTTACACTCCGTCCTAGAGAGGCCAAAATACCAGTACAACACTTAAGAAATATTTGTTCATATTCTCTTAGGACCACCATTCCCCTTGCGTACCTTGGAAGTCATCTGCAATTTTTAAAAAGTAATATGAATTGGCATATTTTTATCAGGAAGAGTACAATGACTAGGGATGTTCTGGGGAAGGGAAAAGGAAAAGGTTGTTTATATTATCAAAGAATTAAGAAATATCCCAGTTCCATTAACAGGATTTTGTTATTAAACTAATAACTTATTCAGAGACTCTGCATTCATAGCTGAACCATGAGACCAGGATTCTGGAAGTTATGCTCTAGTTCAGCTGTTGTGTTGACTTGCTTTGGGAGTTCAGAAAAATCATCAACATTTAGGTGTAGACAAAGGAGGATAAAAAAGTTTGGTGGAAGCACTAGAATTTCCATATTTCTTGTGAGTATCCAAGAGAAACATAATGAATCTGTGTTCCTATTTTTTGACTGGTCACATTGAGAGTGTCACAAGTCATTCTCTGCCTGGATTTGTCCAGCTGTCTACATTTATTCAGGCTATGACAGAATGTGTCACCTTTTATTCATCCTTATTAAAAAGTGATAGATATGAGTAGATTTAAGAATACAAGGTGTTTCCGTTACACTGTCTGAATAATGAGAGATTATTCTGCCCACTGAATTTCATAGCCTTTAGCACTCTAAACCAAAGGATGTTATTTTATTATTTTCTAAATGACACTTAGAATTTTTGCTTAAAAACTTCATCCAATAAATTACTGAAGAAACCATATTCTTACAATTCTCATCTAATAGGAAGATACCATTCCCACACCTTCCACTTACCCATCTGTTGGTTCAGTTATCCCCGGAAAGGTGAAAATATACCTTTTATGGCCATCTGCCTAAAGAAGGATGAAAATAACTGTCCACATAGGATCACATGGAGGAAAAATCTTCAGTGATACGAACAATTTTGTTCTGACTTCATCAACACTTAAAGTCATGTGAGGTGAATTCCACCATGGCTGCCTGCCTTCATGCTTCTAGCCCATTGCAGTACAGCATGATTAGCCACCATAGATTTACCAAAGGCAAATCTTACCTGATCACCTTCTACAACAAAATTTTATCATCTGTTGACATGGGGAGACCAGTGGCTATTTTTTACCTGGACTTCAGCAAAGAATTTGACACTGTTTCCCATGGCTTCCTCCCAGACAAACTGGCAAGATACAGACTGGATGAGTGGTCTGTGGGATGGATAGGAAACTGCCTAACAGGCTGCACTCCGAGGGTGGTGATCAATGGTTTTTACTCAGGTGGGCAGCCTGTCATAAGCAGGGTCCCCCAGGGATCAATACTGTGCCCCATGCTGTTCAACATCTTCACAAATGGTCTGGATGACAGGATTGAAAGCACCCTCACCAAGTTTGCTGATGACACCAGCTGGGTGGTGAGGTGGACACGTCAGAAGGGAGAGCCATCTTACAGAGAGATCTGGACAGGCTGGAAGAGTGGGCTGGCAAAAATTGCATGAAGTTTAACAAAGACAAGTGCAAAGTCTTGCACCTGGGATGGCGTAATCAAAGAGCCCAGTGCAGGCTAGGCTCTGTGTGGCTGGAGAGTAGCCTTGCTGAAAGGGAGCTGGGGGTCCTGGTGGACAACAAGCTGAACAGGAGTCAGCAGTGCATTGCTGCAGCAACAAAGGCAAATTGGATCCTGGGCTGCATCCGCAGGGGCATTGCTAGCAGAGATAGAAATGTGATCATCCCACTCAGTGCTTGTCAGGCCACACCTGGAGTACTGTGTCCAGTTCTTGTCCCCACAATTCAAAAAAGACATGGACAGACTGGAGAGGGTCTAAAGGCAGGCCATGAAGATGATCAAAGGACTGGAGAACCTCACGTATGAGGAAAGACTGAAGGAGTTAGCTCTTTTCACCCTGGAGAAGAGAAGGCTCAGGGAGGACCTCATCACAGTATTCCAGTACTTAAAAGGGCAGCTACAAAGATGATGGAGGTTGTTTCTTCACAAGGAGCCACATGGAGAGGAAAAGAGGCAATGGGTACCAGTTGCAATCTGTACCAATTGCACTGAGAGAGGTTTCATCTCGACATAAGAAATAGACGTTTTACAGTGAGAACAATCGATCACTGGAACAACCTCCCCAGGGACATGGTAGAGTGCACATCGCTGGAGGTTTTCAAGACGTGACTATCCAGGATGCTAGATAATCTCATATAGGCTCCCTTTCCCATGAAAGTTTGGACCAGGTGATCTTTCAAGGTCCCTTCCAAAGTGGCCTAGTCTATGATTCTGTGATAAGGCTTTGCCTCAATCCCTTGCAGTGGTAATTTAAAACAAAACTTCTGACCGACTGCTGTAGAATATGTGCATAGCCAGTTAGTAAGTCACATCTCAGCTGATGATCAATGGCAATATACCACAGCTGGACCCCAGCTGAAAATTATGCGGCTGTAGGACAGATCCAGAAATCCTTAAAGAATTTTTGCAAGACCATTCTTCTAAAAAAATACATTGCTTGTTTACCTAAGTCATTTCATTCAGTAGGAAAAAAGGACTCCAATTAAACTTCTGAAGATGGATTAAAACATTTGGCCAAATAAAAGGAGAAGGACCAAATTCCCCTAATCATCCCACAGATGAATGGGCTCTATAGTGCTGATACTAATAGAAAACAAGCAGAGATAAGTGAGAAACAAATGAAGTAGTTGAAAAAGGATCCTTATAGCCATTTTCCCACCTGATTTTAATGTAAGCAAGAATCCCATCTGGGTGAGAAGCAGCTGAGTGATTCCCAGCAGATATAGGCATCTGCAGGCAGGGAACTCAATCTGTGTTTTGTGTTGCAGATGGTTCCTGCAATTTTTACTATTTCAAGTATCATATTGTCCTACATCCCTGAGTTTCCAGGGTCCCAAACCTGTTCATTTTTTTTTTTTATTTAACAGACAACATTTCCCCCTCCATTTAACCAGTGGAATAAGGTCTGAAACCAGGAGCTCTGTGAAGCTGAATTAATTTGTGTCTGTGGAGGACTCTGAAGCACTGTGGGGAGACATGTTTTAAAACTGCAAAGTATTTTTGCTGTTACAGTCAAACTCTCAGAGGAGTGATATGAAAAGAATGTTAAGTGAAAAAATCTGCAGTTTGTGAATGATGCAGACTGTTACTGACTGTGGCGAGCAAGTGCTGGGGTCTGCCTCATCCACTCAGCTACAGAAACAGTCACTCAGCGCTAATTACAGCTTTTCTCCTTGGCAAACAGGTGTGCTGCACCCTTCTTAAAATTCGGGAAAGAGGCTGGCAGTTTGTTGCTTTGGTGCTGACACATTGCTGTGTTGGATTTCACAATGTAATGACATACTGTGAAATGATTAAATGGAAATTAGTGTGTTTGCTTCTCATCCATTTTGTGCTCTGAATAAATGTAGCCTCCCAGTTTTGCCCATCTCCTTGGGCTACTTTCTACTCAAGGCTTGAAGCAAACTGCTGCAAGGTTTCACTGGCTTTAGTGGGCTTTGGTCCAGCTTTTTAGCACCAGGTCAAGTACAGCGTTGGCTGTAGTGCCCAGTATCAGCTTCCAGAGCTAGGTCAGGATTTATGTCCAGGTAATACTTGGCTTTTCTTCACAAAAAACCAAGAAAAGTTGCTGAAAGAGAAAAATCTGATACAGACATTGGTCAACTGTGAGTAAGACCAAAGACACTAATACCTCACCAACAAACAATGACAGTTTAGCCACTGGGGATGTAGAAGGCTTCAGGTTATTCATCCCAGAGTGCTTTTGCTCATAAAGGGACTTGTATTAAGCATTTAGTTACACTGATCTGCCTGATGATAACCCCTACACAGGGGTGACATCAGTGGGCAATGGGGGATCCCAGGGGTACACGGCTGCACTCAGGACCGTTCCAGCTGGACCAGCAAGGAGGTGGTAAGTATGCAGGAACCCCCCGTGTCCACAGCCTTCTGTGTTCGCAAGGAAAAGGCTTTCTTCCTTACTAATGCTCTTTGGCACCAATAAGTATAATTGTGTGGTCCCCGAGCCCTTGGAACAAGGGACTGGAGCGATTATAGCCCATGACATGTTTTCATAGGCTCCATATAAAATAACTGAGAAAAACAAGTTTATTGTCATTTGGATCAAATTCCCTGTGTAGGGGTCTGCACTGAAACATGTTTAGGGTTATATGAATCAAAAATAAGTGATAACATGATCTGTAAACACTTCCATGTTTACTTAGAGAAGAAATGAGCCTAAGTTGCTCCCTTTAACAAAATCTCTGTCACTTATCTTACTAGAGGGCTCTCTGTGGCTGGATACAATAGGGTGACAAATGTAAGGTTAGTGCTCACAGATTTTGTAAGTGGGCTGGAAACAACCACTGAACTAATGACTCATTGTCTCTAGCTGCAGAACATAGACAGGAACAGCAGGTGTTTATTTTTTTTTTCCTTCTGCTGCTATATCATTTAGGAAGAAATATGTGTTGAAAGAATGAGAAAATAATTAAAAGATAAATTCTTTGGACATGACACAGCTAACTTGTGATAAACTGATGAAGAGCAACGGAAGCATCAAAACTTTCAGAGAAAATGAAGTCTACAGAGCAGTTAAAAAGAGGGAAAGTTTTTCTTTCACACTCTTTACAGTAAATATCATCACCCACCATCCTCCCAAAATGATTCTGCCCTTCACCTTACAACTGAGAAAGAACCACAGAAATCCTAGATGAGAGAGGGGATAAAAGCAAAACACAGAAGATTAAGTGACTCATGCAAGATCACTCGGGAAATCTGGCAGAGATGCTGCAGGGTTCCCAAGTTCTGTCCTGTTCACATCAGTGCAGAAGTGTTATACATCCAAGCAGGGTACTACAGAGATCTGTTTGGAAATGTTCTGGCAAAATATTTTTTATTGGAAAATTACGATTCTTTGCAACTTTTCATGTAACTACAAGGGTTTTGCTGAAACTTTGGCCAGAAAGGATTCTTCAGATCCAAGATGGAAATTCTAGTCAAAACCAGAGTACAAAACAGCAGCTAACCAGTGTCCCAGAGTCTGACAGTGGATTAAGAATCAGATCAAATCCTAATTCAGTTAGTATTTCACTACTTATGAAGGATGAGGCAGTGTAAGAGGAGAGTCTAAGACAGCTTGGAGGGTAAGATATTAAGTATAAGTGCAGATTTTCATATCACAGGTTCTTGAACTTAGCCACCAGCTAGAGACTGTCCTGAAGGGCTCTCACTGTTGGTTGCTGTAGCTGATCAGTTAGTTGGATTTTTAATGTTTTTGGTTTAATATTGTTCTTTAAATGAAAAAAAAAATGTCATCCTGAAATACCATAGAACTTTCTTATTTTCAACTTTAAAAAATATTTCCCAGGCAGAGACAGCTGTATCCTACATTTCTTCCCCAGGTTTAGTGTTAACAATATGCTTAGAGTCATACATGAAAGAAGGTATATTGGGCACAAAAAGCGTGCATGCTTTTACAAGTTCAACCTACTACATCTTACAAACAAGCCCTGTGAACACACAGTAAAAATGTCTATGTCTTGCACACTTTGGGCAGCCCATTTTGCAGATGTACTTGCTGCGTACAGCTTCTGACTACTCAGCCCTCAGCAAATAGTGCCTGTGCATCTTCACTGCTCCTGCAGAAAGCTTGGAAGAGCCAAAAGCTTGGATAAATTTCCCTTCCTCTTAAATGTGCTTCTGGGTCATGGTGGTTTATACTGTTTCCAATCTCTAGATGGTAATTACTTTTCCTAGGTGGAAAAACTTCAGTGCTTAAATCAACAGATGTGTTGTTTGTTGCTATTGTGGTTGCTGTTACCTTTTGTTTATGAGCTGGGATGCCAAAGTTCCAATGTCATTTTTCTCATGCGTTTTCCACATCATTAACTGTTTAAATTTCCTGTGTTTGGACGGCTGTTATTTCTCACTATCAATTCCCTCCAACGTGGCTGTGTTAAAATGCAGAAACTGTTACACAATCAGAATAGGAAAAAGACCAGATGGCATCAATAACTGCTAATATACCCCCATGTTTATGCTCCAGCATGTGTCTGATAGATGGGGTAAGTGTTAACCACTGGTATTCTGCTTGTGTCGTTTGTTGAGTTTGTTTTTTGATTAACCATATGTTCCCAAGGAAACCTTGAGAGCATGAGGACATTTCACATGGTCCCCCAAAGGATACATCTGAAAAGCACCTAAGAAGTGGGAAGATTTTTAAAACATAAACCCTTTTTCTTTGTAAAGAGGAAATATGTCCCATGAAAAGAAACTAAACTAGTTTCTCTCCTGAGTTTCTTTTCCTGCTTCTTCCCCAACTGCTTTCTAACAAAGAGCAGTCAGTCCACCTATTTATTCGTCTCTCAGCTGTACAGTGTCTAAAGCTGCGATTATGGTATGCATTTCTTTTATCTGAACACCAGAAGAATTATCTACATGACTAAATAATAATTGGAGTCACTTTCATTGTTCAATCTTCTAAGACACCTAAGCTCTTAGATGTTTATGAAAGCAATGCAGGATGCAGACTGTCACACATTGACTCTCTGTGCAGTCAATGAAGAGAAGCAGTTGCATCCCTGAAGTCTGTAATCCACAGTAAATTACTAAATATGCTATCCATCCTAGTTATGCCTCTCCACCATTCATGGAGTCAGCTTCCATCTGGCAGCCTTAGGTAGTAGGTTACTGGATTTGCCCTGTGGTCTCACCACTGGGTAGTCGTGAATGAGCTGAGGATTAAATGCACCAAGTACTCAAAGCAGAGAGGTGACAGTCATGGTAGAGAGATTATTTCTGAGGTTTGTGACTACAGGTCATTCTTACGGGGAATGGACATCTTATCATGGCAAAGGGCAAGGCAATTTTATCCAGGTTTTACTGATATGAGTTTGATTCTAACGAAAGGATTGGGTCAGCCTCGTTTTATTAGGCTTAATGGGGATTTGAAAGTATGTGTTATTTGCATTCCCTTGTGGCTTTTTGGGCACGGTTCATATTTCCTAGCTTCCCAAAACTTCCCTAACTAAATTTGGTACCCAGCAATGTAATCGTTGACATCTGAGCAAGTTTCTTGTGTTCCTGTTAGAGTTAATAGAAAACAAGTCCACAGAGTCAATGAAGCATAGGGTGAGTCATTTAACCAAACGTAGGTATCTACTTTAGGATGGCATGAATCACATCCTATGCTTCATTGATTATCTAGGAACCCAAGGTCAACTTGTAAAGACGCTGATGCCACCTTACATTGTCTCTTATGGTAGCTTAATTAGTGTGCTTTGACTCCCACCTTAGTTTCTTGACTTGTGAAAGAGAGATCATACAATCAGCCACCCAGTTTGCAAGAGAAGAAGATAATGAGTTCATGTTTGTAGAGTGCTAAGGAAATATTAAATCCAACAAGCTGTGCCTTAACGTTATATTCTTAACCCATACTGATGAAGACATGCTATTTACATACAGACAGCCAGAGAGCCATAAGCTCTGATTATGTTAGCAGCCCTTCAGGGTCTCTACACGGTTTTCAACACTAGGTATTTTGTAAATAGGAATGTTAGGGCAGATATGTTGGAAAACTTGCCTAGAGTAAAGCAGAAGGTTAACAGATGATAGGGAGAGTGAATTTTTGCGTGTAGCTCCTGTGACAATTGCTTATTGTCAGCTATAACGTAACTCTGCCTTGAGCAACCTGCGATTCCCTCATTTACTCCTGAACAGCTGATTTTTATGTCTCATTTTCTCTGTTGGCTAGTGAATGTCTAAGAAATGGCTTTGAATCTGTTGTGGTTTAAGCTGGTAGGCAACTAAACACCACACAGACATTCACTCACTCCCCCACCCCCAGTGTGATGGGGGACAGAATTGGGAAAAAAAAGTAAAATTTGTGGGTTGAGATAAAGACAGCTTGATAGGACAGAAAAGGAAGGGATAATAATAATAATAACAATAATAATAATAATGATAAAAGAATATACAAAAAAAGTGATGCACAATGCATTTGCTCACCACGCAGTGACCGACACCCAGCCAGCTCCTGAGCAGCAGTCACCGCCCCCTGGCCAACTCCCCCAGTTTATATGCTGAGCACGACATCATATGGTATGGAATATCCCTTTGGCCAGTTTGGGTCAGCTGTCCTGGCTGTGCCCTCTCCCAGCTTCTTGCTGGCAGGGCGTCAGAAGCTGAAAAGTCCTTGACTAGTGCAAGCACTGCTCAGCAGCAACTAAAACATCACTGTGTTATCAACATTATTCTCATACTAAATCAAAAGCACAGCACTATACCAGCTACAAAGAAGAAAATTAACTCTATGCCAGCCAAAACCAGGAAAGAATCTTTCAGGATGAAAAGAAGAGCTAGGTAAATGTTATTAATTATCATTGCAAGTCAGGTAATTTCTTCCAAAATTTCTGCAATGTTCATGTATCTAATGAGTCAAGGTGTTTCATAACTCATCAGGCTTCAGCAGATGTTTTATGGCTTTCCTGTGTCAGAAGGAATAATTTATTATGGTTGTTAAAAGCATGGCTCAGTACGGAATTATTGCTATCATCTATATATTATACAAACATCTTAAAACAAATCTTGGCTATAGTATTTCATAAAGGCAACTGATTACGATAAATCAGTGTCTGCAGTAACAGTTGAAATTTGTGGGATCAAGCCACCAAAATTTTTCACTTATTCTCCCTGACAAAATTTTCAACAGCAGATAAATTGCCGTGTCCTTAAAGGTGGGGTAAGATACCGTAGACATGAGATAATCTCTGAAGGGATAAAGTCAAATGATAAAACTTGTATATAAAAGATGACTGGACAGGATTAATTCTTTTAGGGGAGTAACACTACCCACATAGATTTAACTGATTGAGTAACAGCCTGATTTGCCCTTCTCCTCCCCAAAGTAATCATGAAAATTACAGTCAGAAAGGCTAACCTGCACAACCACATACAGCTGTCATGGAATAAAGATAGGCAATCAGGATAGATTGTATAAACACATTAGAAGTAAAAAAACCAACAACAAAAAAAAGACAAAGGGAAAGGTAAGTGTATTTCTTAGTTGCAAAGAAGAACTAATAACAAAAGAACAAGAAAGTTAAATTAATCTTCAGTCTTCAAACACTAGTTAAGTGAAATTGAAGTATTACATCTATTCTTTTTAAGATGAGGATAAGAGTTCATGTTAAGGTTAAGGAATATTTCAGTAAATTAGGTATATTCAACATAACAGTATATTCAACATCCAGTAACGAGTGGTGTCCCTCAAGGGTCCATATTGGGACCAATACTATTTAATAACTTCATCAGTGACATAGACAGTGGGATCGAGTGCACCTTCAACAAGTTTTCAGATGACACCAAGCTGATGCACCAGAAGGGTGGGATGCCATCCAGAGGGACCTGGACAAGCTGGAGAGGTGGACCTGTGTGAACCTCATGAGGCTCAACAAGGCCAAGTGCAAGGTCCTGCACCTGGGTCGGGGCAACCCCCAATACCAATACAGGCTGGGGGATGAAGGGATTGAGAGCAGCCCTGCGGAGAAGGACTAAGGGGTACTGGTGGATGAAAGGCTGGACATGAGCCAGCAATGTGCACTTGCAGCCCAAGAAGGCCAACCATATCCTGGGCTGCACCAAAAGAAGCGTGGCCAGCAGGTCGAGGGAGGTGATTCTGCCCCTCTACTTCCCTCTGATGAGACCCCACCTGGAGTATTGCACCCAGCTCTGGAGCCCTCAGCTCAGGAAAGACATGGACCTGTTGGAGCGTGTCTGGAGGAGGGCCACAAAAACAATCAGAGAGATGGAACAGCTCTCCTATGAAGAAAGGCTGAGATAGGTGGGGTTGTTCAGCCTGGAGTAGAGAAGGCTGCGGGGAGACCTTATTGTGGCCTTTCAATATACAAAGGCAGCTTATAAAACAGATTGAGTCAGACTTTTTACCAAGGCCTGTAGTGACAGGACAAGGAGCAATGGTTTTAAACTGAAAAAGGGTAGGTTTAGATTGGACATAAGGAAGAAATTTTTTTACGGTGAGGATGGTGAGACACTGGAACAAGTTGCCCAGAGAAGTTGTGGATGCCCCATCACTGGAAGTGTTCAAGGTCAGGTTGGAGGGGGCTTTGGGCAACCTGATCTAGTGAAAGATGTCCCTGTCAGGGGGGATTGGAACTAGATGATCTTTGAAGGTCCCTTCCAACCCAAACCATTCTATGATTCCATGATTCTAACATTGATTCTTGCTACAAAAAGCAAATTTAATTTTGAAATGATCTGCCAGGTATAACATATGTAAAACATCAGTCATCATTATTCCACTGTAATTAGTAGTAGGGGAGCCTGAGCTACAGTTCATTGACCAGCTCTGGGCACCACACATTAGAAATGTTTCAGACAAATTGAGAGAGTGAAGAAGGTCAAAAAACCAGGATAGCAAGCACTGTGGTAAGCATGACCTATGAAAGAGTCAGAAAGAGGTAAGATTAGGGGAAAGTATGACAACAGTCTTCAAATACGCGAAAAACTTCTATTTCGTGTTCTCTGTGAAAAGGATAAGAGGAAATCAGTAATAATTTGTAGCAAAGATGACTTCAGCTACAGAATGTCATGTATGAGAATGATGACACTGAGTGACAAAGTAGGCTTTCATTCACTGGATGGCACTAAAAATGGATCAGACGAGGTCAGCATATCTAAACATGGAGATTGCCTAAACAATCACTCAAGGACCCAGTCAGTTACAGTTCTGTTCCCCAAATACCTTCCCACTGTTTTATGTGGAGAGAGGAGAGAGGGCAAGGACTAACAGATGGGCTCTGCTCATAAGAAGCTGTAACTGGATCCTGTACAGGTTATCAGAGTTATACAAATGGACCACTTTCAAAGCGCTCTTATTGCCCTGTTCATAGGGGAGCTACTATGGAAGTTGTCAAAGATAGCATTATCGTGTGAAAGGCACTAACAGAGGCTGGATTAGCCTGGGTTTGGAGCATCTCTTCAAGTGCCATCCAGAGGCTTTTCCTATAGCACAGAGAAAGTATCGTGAGTGCATTCTGCCTGTAAGTAGGAGTAATCAGCTGAAGAAGTTGCTCACTCTGACGTGTTTGTAAAGGCAGGTTTTCATACGCATTAGTGTAAATTTGACACCTGGTTGACATTAATTTCCAGTGGAATTTGGTGATTTGTCATGGGAATATATTTATTTTGTTTTATCAAAGACCAAGGAGAAGGTCTATCCTCAGCTAATCTCACCCCCAGGTTCTCCTCCAAGCATTCTGCTCCACCTCAGAGCCCATATCTGCCTCCTTGCTTCTCCTGGGAAGCTTCTGTTAGTTGCCACCTGTTAATAGACTCCCCTGCTTGGTGCAGCAGCGTCCTCACCACAGCGTATTCCTGCTCACCCCTTCCCTGGTCCACCTCTCTTTCAGGCCACTTCACTGCCTTTAAGCCCAAACAAACATAAAACACAGCTATCCTCTCGCTGTCTTCCAGCCTCCAGAAACCAGGGATGTGGAAGTGGCTAATTGTATATGGCATCTTGCTGGACTTGAATGACATTGAGGAAAAGCAAGTGTGATTCAGCTAAGGGCTATTTGGGTATGTCAGCAGTTATGAAAACCCCACTTGGACAGCACAGGAGTGTGACGCTTCTTTAGAAGAAGTGTGAGGCCCTTGAGGTTATTTATTTAGCTATGTGTTCATTAAGTGCAGTGTTGCACAGAAGTTATTTTGCTTTCAAGCCTCTGATCAGAATGGGGTCAGTCTCTACATTTGCTTTCCTGCTAAAGGAATTTGTTAATCCTGTAATATTTATGCTGAGTTTTAACAGTGTTGCTTCTTTTGGGGTTGTGACACAATATTTTGTGTGAAGTAGATGCATCAGGACAAATCAACTGGCTACTTGGACAAGAGAACACAGGGGATGAAGCCCAGTATCTCTGCCTCCCTCATCCCTGCAGAAGGTTGCTCCTAATTTTCCACCCATACTACCTTCCACCTAAAACCACTAAGAAAATCTATTCCCATGTATTTCCTGGTAGATGGTATCTTAAGATTTAAATAAATTATATTAAATCCCATACAGTGTGTAAAGAAAGGCAAGCCCAGTCTACTTTCTAGCATGCTTCCACCTGAAACAGAGCAGACTTTTATTGAGGAAAAGACCCTTCAAACTGTAAAAAACTTTACTACCAAACAGACCTATACATGAATTCGAAGAAGTAAAAACCAGACTGGATGCAGTAAAATTCCACCTCATTTCCTGAGGAGAGGATAGAAAAAAATACTATTGTGTTCAGTGGCATCTCCTTGAGGAAGCTGGATGTATGTTTTGGAAGGATGTGTGGAAATACACGATGTAAAAGCCTGTGGAAGACAAGTTTTATGAATAAAAAGAGATAAAAAGTCCATTTTGACACATATCTTCTAAAGTTCAGTAATTTTGTGGCTCTCAAATAGCCCAAGAATAGACTGTCATACTGACAGGTCTCAAACAGTCGACTTGACGAACTCCTTCAAACCTACTTACCTCTCGCATGTATGTGGTATCAGACCTCTATCAGACCCTGTGACCTATTTTATAAAGCATTTATTTCTTTTATGTTGAAGACTAGTGCAGCAGCTATGTAATTTTGGTTTTCATTCCTAGCTGAGGAATTCGGAGTGCTTCACACTCTAACTAATTAAGCTTCCCCTTTGCCTAAAGCAACAAATGTCATTAAATAGACTGGGCAAGAGATGCTCAAAGTTACGCAGTGTTTTTGTAACTTGAAGTTACAACTTTCAACAGCTGGGTAAGGTTTAATCACCAAGCAAGACCTTATTACATGAACTCAGTCGTAAGACAGTTGCAGATCTCAGACAGAAACTTTTAAAAGGCCCTTTAATTAAGATGAAATGAATGATTGCCCTAATAAAGAGAGACTGCGGGCATTTCTCCTAACACAATCAGCAGCAACTGCCAGATCAGGATGCACTTTCCTGGAACAGTGTTTCCTATTGCAGGGTGTTGTTACATGAAGACCTTACGAGGAGCAGAACACGTCTAACGAGCATTGCCTAATTACACGTTCTGCAATAGCACACACTAACACAATCTCCCCTCCTGGTTGGAGATACACAAGCATAAAGTAAATAAATATCCCTGCCTGAGCAAACTACTTATCTCAGGACCAAAACCCCTCATGGGCAAATCAGCAGAGTGACCCCAAACTAGTTCAGACCCTAGGGGTGAAATCCTGGCTTAAATAAAATCAAAGATAAAAAACATACCATAACCTGTAGCCTGTTGAAGTAAACAGGAAACTTTCTATGGATTTCAGTAGGCTATGATTAAATTGAGAAAGCAAGCTTTATTAGGTAGATAACAAATACAAGCGCCAAATAGGAAGACAGCCTATCAGTCATAACCGGGTGTTTTAACATGGAGCAGCTGCACGCGCTAATGACTGCTTGGTGTAGCTGCCCAGAGCTCTTCCAGAAAATTATGTGGAAGGGACAAGGCAGAAGTTAAAGTGTTTTGAGGCAGGAAACAAAAGGGAGCTGCTTTCTGCAGAGACAAGAAAAGAAAACGTCTTGTTGACTTCAATTGTCCACAGACAAAGCAGCTGAGTACTTGCTGAAAGACTAAACCTTTAGAAAATGGTCCACTTTCTTCATACATGCCATTTTATCTTTTGCCTACTGTTTCCACGACCTGGATAAAGATCTGTTTGTTGAGAAACACCTCTTACCATACTGATATGGTCCAAAGCCAGATTACGGGGATGAGTCCTCTGCACCAAGCCTTGTCAGAGGCCTCTACAATCTCCTGGTACTCATCTCCGCCACAGTTGTATTTCTTCTGCTCATCTCCAGTTGCTTGTCACCATTGCCAGCAAGCAACTGACTGAAGTCCACTTTCATCTGCTCTTGTGATGTGACAGATGGCAGCAGGTATTGCTGTCTGCACTGGGTCAGCAATGAGCAACGTACAGTTAATGTGATGGAGTTGGGCACAGAGCACACAGGGCACATAGAGCACTTACTGTCTCACAGAAACCCAGAGCTCATCAGACACCATTCATCTTGTCCAGGCTAACTGGGGAATATGCTAATGTCCAGGCAGCGAGCAGCCAAACACACACAGGAAAAACTGCTGGAAAAAAGCAATTGCTTCACTAGGAAGGCAGACTGATTTGGCATTTTGCACAGTTTGTACATCCAAACCAAACAATGCAATTGTTTCTACTTTAATTTTGGCAAAGGAACAAGACAAGAACTTTATTTTTCTGCTAAACTTACCTCTAGCTGACTACCCATCATCCCTACCCACTCCTCTGTTTTCTTCACCTTTGCCTTTCTGTCCTCACCTGTACTGGAGACATTCTCATCAGAGACCTTCTCTTCAGTTATCCGTAGGGTACCGAATACCCTACAGCCTATTTTTCTAAAACTAGCATTAGCTTAACACACATTTTTATTCTTACTATTCCCATGAATTCTCAAGTGAGTCTAAAATTTGCAGGTTTATANTCCACAAAGTGCATCAGAAATTTAAAATTTCAAAAAAAAAAAAAAAAAAGAAGAACAACATATCCACAACTTTTCATGGCCCAGAGCTGAAAAAATGATTGCTCCTGGGGTAATGTTCTACTGAGGAGGCTGAGAATTAGGGAAAGGCCAGGGGTTCACAAGTAATTGTGTTACAGCAATTTAATGAGCTCCCAGTCACCTGCCAAATCACAGTAACTTTTGATATTTATTTTCATACACTATCCCACCTGCTGTATAAAATACGTTCTCTAAAATCACTATTTGACTTGTTAAGTAGTTAGACCACTTTCAGATATCTGTTAATACTCTGAGGATGTTTATTTATAATCAGGACTGTCTTCATTTAACATGCACATATGAAAAGCAATAGCAAAATATTGCTAGATGATTCGTGTTGTTTCTCTCTGTTTTGCATGAAGACCTTGGTGAATAACAGAACAAATTATCAGTAAATATCCCATATGAGTTTGAAATTAACTCATTTCATCTGTGCTTATGCAAGTTTCATTCTCCTTTCTGCAAATATACAAGTAATTGGGTTTTTCTGTCCATGGAAAGTGAATTTAGAGGTGCAGTTTGTACATGCCAGTATTTGTCCTGGCAATGATTGTGTCCGTTCAGGAGCAGCTTGAGAAAGAGATGTGAGTTACCTGAGTCAGCAGCACAGCTCAGACTTTGAATATATCAAATCAGACTGTAAAGCTTAATATTGGTAAAAATAGTCATTAATTAAGTTCTCACAGCAAGTTCATTTGAGAAAGTGAGAGTCTGTTTTTCAGTATTCTAAAAACAGAAAAAGTAGCTAAATTAACATATTATTTATGTGCACTTCTCTTCAGATCTAATTCCTGCTCTCTTTACGTGTCTTTTATATGCAGGATGGTCTAATGACTATGAATAAATAATACACTCTTGGGGGAATGGTTACATGGTGTCAGATTTCACTTCTTGAGTGCAGAAAGAGGTGGCAGATTAAACTATATGGTCTGTTGTTGCTCCACTCTGTTTGGGACAACACTTTAATGACATTTTCCCATGCACCAGTATCAAAGGCACAGAGAGTTTGGGAGAGAAATTTGCTTCTAGATAAGAATTCATGTAAAGTGCAGTGGCATTTCTGAGAGGGGCAAGTCAGATGACATCTGATATCACACTGTCTTGGTCTCCAGGGAGAGAGGCACTATGGTTTGACAAGGGCTAAGCAGGAGCTATGCACAAGTTATATGTGAGCCATTTCAATATGTCACCTCTTCTGCTCATCTCACCTGTTTTCACCAAGTTACATGGCTTAGCAGTTCCTTTGAAGTTCATTTGCCTTGCTGAATACTGAATTCCGTGGACAGAAGTTTACCCACACATACTAAAAA
>WAAD01013649.1:21050-118104 GCA_013389945.1 Fregata magnificens
AAAAGAGAGAGAGAAAGTAATTCTAGAAGGATATCATTGCTCAGGGAATGTCATTACAATCTTGTCATTAAGAAATTAGTGACCTACATAATTTATACTCAGAAGTGAGAAGTGTAAGTGATAATGTTGATGACCTATCTTCTATTAGATCCCAGCTTGGGGACTTGGCATCTTTTTAACTGATGCATTAGTATGTGTCACATTCAGACAGCCATCTGAAATTACTAGTAGTGATTAATATAATTAATTATCTACTATTAGGTCCACCCATATTTTAGTAGGACCCTTTCAGAGAGTGAGATAATTAGACATTAGCTGAAAGACATCCAGACAGTTTATATCCAAAATGATTAGGAGGTAATAAGACACATTTCCTGCTTTCACATATAATTCTGTATATGAGGTGGTAGAAAAACAATGAAGTTTACAAGCAATGTTAACGCTGACAATAATTACACTACAAATAGAACTTGGAAAAATGTTCTGGCAAAGAGTTTGTCATTGCTGAGCAATACAGCGGTGAGGACTGACCCTATTCACAAACTCAGGGGACAGCTGGTTCAAAGGAAGAGGTGATCCTTTGGTGGAGATGACACAACATTACATACTGCTGCTTTTATTTCTTAAAATGGCATTTTGTTTCAAAAGTGAATAAGTGACTTGAAAAGGCTAACTAAACCCAAATCAAAATGATACCTTTTCTTTGCGATCACTCTCTTCTCTTTGTGACACAAAAAGGGAACAAAAAGTGGGTTTGCTCAAATAAAATACTGTCAACTCCAAAACCATTTTTCAATTTTTTTTCTTTCTCAAGAAAAAAAAATATATCTAATCTAAAATGACTTTCCCCCCTTTTTTTTTTTTCCAAATGTTCAGATGAACAACAACAAAAATTCTTTGCTCTGCCTTAGGCATGACCCCAATAGAAATTTTTCACACTTTGACACTATGTGTAAGCCGCATTTCATTTTCCAACAAGAAGCATTTCAGACAGAACAATGATTTCTCCAGTGTATTATAAATTTCACCAGTCTCTGCTGTGCTGCTCTGAAAAGGCACATTGTAACCCATCTGTGAAAAAAGGGAGGCAAGATATGAAGGGATTACTGGACAAACACAAGCAAGAGATTCACAAAGGTTATGTTGTCCTTATGAGCAACGTAGTAATGGCAATACACTTATATTAATAATTATACGATGACAGAATTAGGTCAAAACACACAACTTCTTCACAGTCACATTCATGCCATGAAATGAGGAAGTGATATCTCATTTCATGCTGTCCCAGCTGACTTGCCCACACTACACAGTACCATAGGGCAAGGTACTGGCTCAGGCCTGAAACCTATTTACAACATCCATGTGACTACCTACAGCTCTGATGCTTTTTAGCTGGTGGGGATCTCGACAAAATAGTGTAGTAGACGTGAGTCTGTGTGCATGTGTATAACACCATGTAGCCTTAAGAGAATGATATCGTATGAAGCAAGAACCATAGAGGTTATCCTTTGGCAAGATACAACTAGGAAGATGAGAATATTTATTGCTTATAGATTGGAAAATTGAGAATATGAGGATTACATATAAAGGACTTTATAACTTTCTCCTACAAACCGCTTTTGTGCCCAGCCCATCTCTATGCACCTCAGGATAGCTGGCAAAATCCCTTCTGAGGGTTGTTGTGCTGGCACACAGACGCGCAAGAACTCTGCAACATATGAAAGCCTTAATTAAACAAATATCAGTATGTAGGTATATGGACATTTGTCACATGTTGTAACAAGTTGTATGTCTTCACTTGTTACAGATTGGAGATTTTCCTGACTCTTTCCAAGCTCATGTAAGATGGGAATGTAGCAACAGACTGAGCTCAAGAAAGGGTGTGTAGGATGAAGTTGCAAAAAGTCCTTTACAAGGTAGTGGACCTTTTTTTTTTTCCCCCAACACATAGCAGCTAAATGTTCTTGGTACGATTAGTATTATCTTGACAATTAATAACATCTGCCATTGCTGTTTTGTACAAAACTGTTCTCCTAAACCTTTGTCATGTTTTGCCACCACTGCTTGCCACTGTTAAGGCAGAAAACAAGGAAAGATTTTTGTGAGATTTATAAAGTTCTGGTGGCGATGAGCCTTACTGTCGCTGAGGTAACAGCCACCCCTGCATGTGACAACATGCTGAGGCTAATAATTCTGGCTTTTGGTAGCTTACTGTGTGCTAAGGACATTACGTCATTGCACAATTGGGATCATCACTCAAAGTATGAGACAGGCTGCTGCTTATATTAGACCAGGCTATTTGGGGTCAGATTATCTAGCAGAGTATCCTGTCTCCAACAAGGATCAGCAAGTGGATACAAAGGAAGGAGCATAAAAGAAAGGCAGGCATGCAGTGATTCCTCTCCAGGGTGCTCTGCCAGCCTCCAAATCACTTATGACTCACAGACTTCTTGGAGAGTTGTGTGCTTTTAACAGCCTCCAGTAGACCTGGACTCCATGAAGTTGCCCAGTCACTGCCTGTAAACTTTTAGCACCCACAGCATCCTGAGAGAGGGAGTTCTGCAGCTCTGCCACACACTGATGGACCCTTCGCCCCACGGGTTCTCTCACCAAAGGGCTTGCTGTCACAGTCCAAGCAGATTTTTTTCCTTCCCATTGCCATCTAGCAGCTCAGAGTTCAAATAAGCTGCAACTCTAAAGAAAGGAAAACAAATTCCAGATGACCAATAACCTGTCTTTTGAAAACCAGAGTTCCCAGCATTTTGTTCTGTCTCTGTCTACACATAATCCACATTCATCACCAGTTTACCCACACATCTCTTCTGGCTGTGAGACAATTGACTTTTTGTTTCCCAAGGACAATGGACCTATTTCCTAAAGCAGGCTGCCAAAATCTGTCAACTCATTTGTCCTTCTGTCAACCCTCACAAGCAGTAGGTTCCTTCTTGCTCCACCAGAAAGGAGCAACTCAATCTTTCCTGCACTCCCACACTGACCAGAAGCAGAGAGGAAGGGTCAAGGCACCAAGCAGGACTGCTTCAGTCAAAATTGGGACCTCAGTTACTTACCAGAGGGACTGGTTAGCTGCTCCCAGCGGTCTCCTTATGCAGGCAGTTGCTTCTTCTTCTTATGCCTGAAGCCAGATCTGGTTTTTTTCCAGAACAGCTAAGACTTCCATCACAGATTAAATGTCAGCAGAAAGACTGATTTCAGAGATGTTTTTCCACCATTTTCTGCTTCCAAATTTGTAGCATGTTAAATTTTTAAGTACAAAATGATTTTTTCCTCCTTTGGTAAAACATAAACTGCAAACTTCCTGAGAACGAAAAACAATGTAGTGATTAAAAATAATTATAACAGATGACTCATGACTCTACAGTGGTTTTTGCATCAGCAAATAAAATTGGTCAGGATAGATGGAAAAAAGTGCATTGAAGTTTAAATACCAAATGCATCTTCCAAGCACTCATTACCAATTCCTTTTTTAATGAAGGTTTTTTCATCGTAGATCACCCCACTACATTTTGCATTTGCAATTTTTTTAATTAAAAAGTGAAAGAGGAAAAATGGAATGAACACTCAAAGCGACACCTCTCCAGAACAAAGGGCTCTCCAAAACGCAAACGACTAGAGAGGTCTTCTAAGCTACATACTCACTCACACACAGAAAAAAAGAACAGTGAAGGAGGAATCACTGTGCCAAGTGAAGACCTTGCCAGCTTTTACTTATTCACTGTTTCTCCCTTACAGTCTTCTGCTGAAACTCTTGTAATTCATCAGCTTTTTAACTTAGGGGTTCTTTTTCCCATAGGATCCTAAACTTTGCCAGATCGGACCAAAATGGTCCATTAATATGGTAAGATATTGCCTATGTTCTTCTGCTGAGAGTAGCCGTTATTTATTATTTGAGGTGAATATTGAGAGGGTGGGGGTGAATTAAAGGTTGGCTAGAATACTGGAGTACTATCTATTCTCTCTTTTAAGGACATTTTCTCCCATTCTCTAATATTTCGGAACGGGAAGGAAGAAAGGACTCTTTCCCTTGAAACAGACACCTTTTCCTTCATAGTCTTTCCTGGACCTGTTTCTTTTCTTATTTACTTTTCTGTTGTCCATTATAAAATTATTTACATCCTAGTCAGCCCAGAGAGAAGGAGACCTCCCATCTTTAACAAGTCACTGAGAAGAAAGTCAAAGAACAGGTGGGAAACACAAACATAAAGAAGTTAAAAGATTTGCTCAGGATCGTGTCAGTAACAGATTCAAGAATATTTAATGAGGACCAAATCTTGAACTTCCTATGCTGGGGAACCGGTTGGTTTGATATTATATCTAAAGAGCAGCTGTTTGGTTTTTTTTTTTCAACCAAGTGAAGCAGCACAGTGGAGTCAGGTACTTTATTCAGCTAACACAGGTCCCAAAGAGTGATCAAGGAGCCATGTAGAAATGGCTGAAAGGAAACACAGCTTATCACAGGGCAACACTAACCAAGGAAAACTGAATTTGCACCCTTCATGGAGCTTGTATGTTTACTTTTCTTCTGAGCACAGATTACTGAGCAGGACTCACACTTCTGTTGCCATCGCCTATCTCCTGAATACAGCTTGGTTCTTACAGCATTCACCCAGCAACTTCCTAGACTGAAGTCCGTCCTTAACAAAGAGGATTCATGGCCACATTTCCCACGTATTTAACCATCAGGGTATATCAAGTGAGTAACAATACTGCCATACCTCAACTGAAGCTGCGTCACTGTGGCCAGACCACAGGAGGTGGATTACTCAGCTGAGTGGGTGTTAGGGTCCTGTCCCTTTTTCATGGACTGTTTATGCACTTCACATTGGACAGCTGTTGGCTCTCTCCCCACCACCACTATTTTACAGCCTGCTGATCAAAGTATTTGCTCAGAGTCTGAATCCCTGAGGGTTGCGTGCTAGAAACCTCCCAATGAGATCAGTTGAGCCTTTCTTAGGACTTAGGATTGCCACAAGTACTCAGCTCACCTCTGTACTGAACACAGAGTGTACTCAAACACCATTCCTCTGTGTTTTCCTAGAAGTCAGGTATTCTTCGGTATCTTACTGTACTGAATTTTTGAGAGTTTTTCTACTAGTGGGTCGGTAGGGTGAGAGGGGATTACCTGGAAGAGAGCAGTAACACGTTGCTATGGACACAAGAACCATGACAGCCATCATGCTTCTGATCTGCTACAGCAGAGATATCTGGCTTTGTGCCTATAGGACTGTGCTTCATCCAACAGGTAAGGCTATCCCAAGGATCTCTGCATGAGTATACCACCTATTATAAAGATATGCATAGTGTTCCCTACATTCAGCCTGGAGCCACCTTTCCCTGTCTCTGTCATACCTTAATGTTCCTATGATCACAGTTGTCAATGGGGACCTCCTAGAGAGCAGTCTAAAGATTTCTCCCTGCTTCTGGGCTGTCTTTATTTATGGGAAGAAAAGCCAGCTCTACAGGAGGGAATTGTACAGTTGTTATTGGCAAACTGCCCGTGCTCGGTGCCTGTAGCGCCTCCGAAGTTCCCAGATGTGACAGAAAAAATCAGGCCTGGAAGGTGTAAGGATGGAGCCAGACTCAGACTTGGGAGTTCAGCAGAACTTTCAGGGTCAAGCTAGATGGGCCCCAGGAGATGAGGCTGGGAGATTTATAGTCGGGATAGTTGTTGGCTCTGGGCATCAGGCCAACCTCATTATCTTAGACACAGCCAAAGAAGATGAACTCACAGAGTACAAACCTTGCACTGCAAACCACTTATGCAGCTCTACTGTACTAATTATATTAGTACTGGTTTCCCTTTCCCTTCCAGCCTAAGCAATCACTGCTTCTGTCTCACATGTCACCTGGAGTTCATACTGCTCCTCACCTCCCGCACAAGCCCTGCCGCTTAGTGACGTGTTCTCTGTTAACAGCTGCTGTGCTCATGCCAGCAAGACAGGCATTTTGGTTCGGTGGTGGATGAAGATATTCCTGTATACAATTTATAATGGGCTCTGGGATGAAAAACAAGACACTCTCATCAGTTCTTGAGGCCCATCTCTGAACTTTTTTCCAGGCTCCATAAATACCTCTTCTCATAAAGGTCTTGAAAAACTTAATCAGCTGAATAAATAAGTCCAGACTGGGGGGTCTGCACCAGTTCAGCCTACTCCTGCTAACAAAGCTCTGGATCAGTGCATGGGAAGAGCTTCAGAAAATGTCTTTTCTCACACCAGCTGCTGTCCTGGCTTAAAAGAATAAGTTTTTTTCAACAGCCTACTACCTCCCTTTCTCCCTTCTCTGAATAGCCCTGTTCAACTTTCAAGTCACAACACGACCAAACCAAGAAAATGCTTTCTTTGCTTACCCCACAATCTCAGGAAGGAGAGCCCACACAGAAGACAAAGACATGAGCACATAAACATCTTCAAGTACATACATGCATCTATCTTTTTAGACAAAGGCTCGTAAAGAACACACACACGGTTAATTTTTTTGTTGAACTGGGCTCAGTACCATGAAGATTAACTCATGGATTAGGATTTGGAAATCACCAAATTATTGGTTTTGTTTGAATTACTGGCACATGCATCTGAAATAATAACTTTTGCCAGAGCCCCACAAGGCCATTATCATAATGGTGGCTGGCAAGAAAAATACAAAAATTTCCAAGGAGAAAAAAGTTAGGCGAAGTGTCTTCATCAGAGTCAATCTCCCTCTTAATCACATAGTGTTCATATTTCTTGGGTTCTCTGGCATCCAACTTCTGGTGTTTGCTTTGGGTAGGATGACATTGCTTCATGTGGACAGTCCAACAGCAGGTTGTGCATAGCTGTCATTGGTTAAGAGCAGTGCAGCATGTTCACTCTTCTAAAAGCTTTTATCTAGGGATCTGGGCTAAGTTAGAAGATGGCAGCTGGTTTGTAATAAAATTGTAATAAAAGTGGAGTGCTCTGTCTCCATAAGGTAGAGCTCTAGACTGCCTACTTATTCATTACAAATAAACATTGAAAATTATTTAGGGTAGTGATTATAACCTTCCTGGAATTTAAGATGGGCACTCAGGATTTTTTTATGGTATGAGGAAAGAATATCCTGCTCTATTGACATCTTTAGAAAATCAAGGATTTCTGTCACTCCCAAGGACACACAAGCACACATACACATTCTACCATTAAAGTGTCTCAGTTTTGTTTAGTAATAAATAGAGTTGAGAGTAGTAGCCACTTTTATTTCAGACAGAGGCATTCACTAAACAAGGCTGAGGAGCATTGATCTGAGCTACTTAGCTAATCAATAGTTCTTTTGCATGCTTATCTGGAAAATTCTGATCCTCCCAACTCCAGTTTCATTTCACCAATCAAAATAAAAAAGGTTAAGCTTGGATTTATTTTTAGCAGCAACCTGATCAAGAAAAAAAGATTTTTTTTGCCCCTTTTTCAGTTCTAACAAAGTTTATAAAGCCATCATCTAAGTAGCAGAGTTCATATTTGCTTCTGAGGACCTCATCTCTTTTCAATGGCTCAGTAAAACAGCATGTTAGTAATAAGAACCCTTCAAGGAAATGGAGGTGTAATACAGATAAGACATTAATTACTTTTAGAAACTGATAGCATATTCCTGCATATTTTGCAAAACTGTGAAGTCTGTTGTGCTGGGTAGAAGGATGCAACATTTTCCACTACACTTTGCCTGATCAGGAAGAAGTAGAAGAGGCCTTCAGACAATGGGAAGAAACAAAAAAGTCACAGGCCTTAGTATTCATAGGGGACTTCAATGACCCCAATACCAGTCACCGAGGCGAGCAGCTCCGATGCTGGCATGATCAGCAGTGGAGTGCTCTAGTGCGGTATACAGGGGAACTTCCTAAACTAGGGGAACCACAGGGGAGCAGAAAGACCTGCACATTTGAAATGTCCCCGTACTAATGCGCACAGCACCTTAGCCATCCACGTAGAGGACAACCAGGTGATCAGGCCCAGTCACCATGGGTTTGTAAAAGGCAGGTCTTCCTTGACTAACCTGATCTCCTTCTATGACAAGGTGACCAACTTAGCGGATGAGGGAAAGGCTGTGGGTGTTGTTGACCTGGACTTTAGTAAAGCCTTTGACAGTGTTTCCCACAGCATTCTCCTGGAGAAACTGGCTGCTCATGGCTTGGACAGGTGTACTCTTCGCTGCGTAAAAAACTGGCTGGATGGCTGGGCCCAAAGAGTGGTGCTGAACGGAGTTAAATCAAGTTGGTGGCTGGTGACAAGTGGTGTTCCCCAGGGCTCAGTACTGGGGCCAGTTCTGTTTAATATCTTTAACCATGATTTGGATGAGGGGATCGAGTGCACCCTCAGTAAGTTTGCAGATGACACCAAGTTGGGTGGGAGTGTTGATCTGCTTGAGGGAAGGAAGGCTCAACAGAGGGATCTGGACAGGCTGGATCAATGGGCCAAGGCCAACTGTATGAGGTTCAACAAAGCCAAGTGCCGGGTCCTGCGCTTGGGTCACAACAACCCTGTGCAACGCTACAGGCTTGGGGAAGAGTGGCTGGAAAGCTGCCTGGCGGAAAAGGACCTGGGGGCATTGGTCAACAGCCGGCTGAATATGAGCCAGCAGTGTGCCCAGGTGGGCAAGAAGGCCAACAGCATCCTGGCTTGTATGAGAAAAAACGTGGCCAGCAGCACTCAGGAAGTGATCATATTTGGCACTGGTGAGGCCGCACCTCGAATGCTGTGTTCAGTTTTGGGCGTCTCAATACAAGAAGGACACTGAGGTGCTGGAGCATGTTCAAAGAAGAGCAACGAAGCTGGTGAAGGGTCTAGAGCGCAAGTCTTCTATGGAGCAGCTGAGGGAACTGGGGTTGTTTAGGCTGGAGAAAAGGAGGCTCAGGGGAGACCTTACGGCTCTCTACAACTACCTGAAAAGAGGTTGTGGCGAGGTGGGGGTCGGCCTTTTCACCCAAGAAGCAAGTGACAGGACAAGAGGAAATGACCTCAAGTTGCACCTGTTTAGATTGGATACTAGGAAAAATTTCTTCACCGAGAGGGTTATCAAGCATTGGACCAGGCTGCCCAGGGAAGTGGTTGAGTCATCATCCCCTGAGGTATTTAAAAAATGTGCAGATGTGGTGCTTGGGGACATGGTTTAGTGGTGGACTTGGCAGTGTTAGGTTTATGGTTGGATTCGATGATCTTAAGGGTCTTTTCCAACCTAATTGATTCTATGATTCTATGATTCTATCTGATGGAATGACAACACAGCAGTGCACGAGCAGTCCAGGAGGTTTCTGGAGTGCACTGATGACAACTTCCTAACATAGGTGATGAAGGACCTGATGAGGGGAGATGCTCTGCTGGACCTGACACTAACAAACAAGGCAGAATTGGTCAGGGGTGTGAAGGCTGATGGCAGCCTTGGCTGCAGCAACCATGAGATATTGGCGTTTAGGATCATGAGGGGAGGGAACAAGAGAAAAAAAACCAGGATCACAGCCCTGGCATTCAGGAGAGCAGACTTTAGTCTGTTCAGAGACTTGCTAGGAAGAATCCCATGGGATACAGGTCTGGAAAGAAGAGGGGTCCAGAAGAGCTCGTGGATTTTCAAGGATCACCTCCTCCAAACTTAAGAATCCTGATGTGCAGGAAGTCAAGCAAAGGTGGCAGGAGGCTTGGGTGGATCAATAAGAAGCTCCTGACTCAACTAAAAGGAAAGTATACATAAAGTGGAAGCAGGGACAGGTGACCCAGGAGGAATATAGAGACATTGTTTGGGAGTTCAGGGGTGGTGTTCAGAAAGCCAAGGATTATCTGGATTTGAATGTGACAAGGGATATGAAGGGCAACAAGAACAGCTTTTACAAGTATGTCAGCAGTGAAAGGAAGACTAGGGAAAATGTGGGCCTGATGCTGAATGAGGTCGAGGCCCTGGTGACAAAGGACATGAAAAGGTCAAGATATTCCATGTCTTCTTCACCTCAGCTTTCATCAGTAAGACTGGCCTTCAGGAAACCCAGGGCCCTGAGACCAGAGGGGAAGTCTGGAGCAAGGAAGACTTACCCTCAACAGAGGAGGGTCAGGTTAGGGAACATTTAAACAAACTGGACATACACAAATCCATGTGACTTGATGGGATGCATGAGTGCTGAGGGAGCTGGTTCGTGTCGTTGCAAGGCCACTTGATTATCTTGTAAAGGTCATGATGATCAGGGAAGGTTCCTGAGGGCTGGGAGAAAGCAAATGTCACTCCTATCTTCAAGAAGGACAAGAAGGCAGGTCTAGGCAACTACAGGCTAGTCAGCCTCACCTCAGTCCCTGGGAAAGTAATGAAGCAAATAATTTCAGAAACTATTTCCAAACCCAAAAAGGACAATCTTATTGAGAGTAGTCAACACGAATTTATGGAAAGAAAATCATGCTTGACCAACCTGATAACCTGTAATGAGATGACTGGCTCAATGGATGAGGGAAGAGCAGAGAATGTTGTTTATCTTCACTTTAATAAAGCTTTTGACACTGTCTCTCAAAACATCCTCACAGACAAACTGATGGAGTATAGGCTAGATAAGCGGACCGTAAGGTGGACCGAAAACTGACTGAACTGTTCAAAGGATTGTGATCAGTGACACAAAGTCCAGCTGGAGTACCCAAGAGGCTGATAAAGTAGTTTAACCTCTTCATTAATGTTCTGTATAGAATCATAGAATCATAGAATCATTTAGGTTGGAAAAGATCCTTAAGATCATCGAGTCCAACCATAAACTTAATACTGCCAAGTCCACCATTAAACCATATCCCCAAGTGCCATGTCTACATGTCTTTTAAATATCCAAGGGATGGTGACTCAACCACTTCCCTGGGCAGCCTGTTCCAATGCTTGACAATCCTCTCGGTGAAGAAATTTTTCCTACTATCCAAGGGTGATAGGATACAGCATACCCTCAGCAAGTTGGCAGTTTTGGCCAGAGGGGAATCTCATTAAGTTCAACAATGGGAAGAGCACAGTCCTACACCTGGGGAGGAATAAACATATGCACCACAACAAGCTGGGGGATGACCAGCTGGTAAACAGTTCTACAGTGAAGGACCTTATGGTCCTGGTGGACAACAAGCCGGCCATAAACCAGCAGTGTGCCCTTGCAGCAAAAAGGCCAACAGGTTCCTGGGAAGCATTAGGCTGAACAGTGCCAGCAGTGCTCAACACTGGTGAGACACATCAGGAGTGCTGTGTCCAGTGCTAAGCTTGTCAGTATAAAGAAGATACGGACTTACTGGTGTGAGTCCAGTGAAGGGCCACAAAGATGATGAAGGGAATGAAGCATCTCACCTATGAGGAAAGGCTGAGAGAGCTGGCACTCTTCAGCCTGGAGACGAGGAGGCTCAGAGGGGATGTCATCAGTACGTATACGTACCTGAAGTGAGGGCGCAAAGGAGATGGAGCCAGACTCCCTTCAGTGGTGTCCAGCAACAGGACCAGTATCAATGGGCACAAACTGAAACACAGGAGGTTCCCTCTGAACGTCCGGAAACACTTTTTCACTGTGAGGGTGACAGAGCACTGGCACAGGTTGCCCAGGGAGGTTGTGCAGTCCCCATCCTTGGAGATATTCAAGACCCAACTGGACATGGTCCTAGGCAATCTGGTCTAGATGACCCTGTTTGAGCAGCGGCATTGGACTAGATGATCTTAAAAGGTCCCTTCCAACCTCTCCCAGTCTTTGATTCTGTAAAAAAAAAGTCACAGAGCTAATAAGCAATAGAGCACAGCATGCCCCTTCCCCCAGAGAGCAGATCTGTTTCCAGAATCTCCTTAAGCCACTGGTGGTCACAGTCTCTGCTCTTTGCACTACTCACCACAGCTTGCTATCAAGAAGTTCGCACAGCCCAGAAACTTGGAACAACTCAACACATTTTTCTGAGGACTTAAATCTCTGTTGTTGCCCAAGGAGAAATTGTAAGGCCGTTAAAAACAGAACAGCCTGGGAATGGACGCTGTATGTGTATCCCGGCTCTAGTAAAGGTGTTTTTGCAATGATGCCAGACCCAGTGACCTAGCAGCAGTCTTCTTTCTCTAACATTGAATAATTGTGATTGTTCAATTCTGAGCCAGCTACCAAAAGCTGGTTATGAGGATGTTTCATGGTCTCAGTTCAGGCTATTTGGAAGAAAGTAAAGACATTGCATTTTGATAAGGGATCTCTGAATTAGAAGCTTGGATTTAGCTGTCATGGGGATGCCCTACAGCAAGGAGCTTACCTCATATTTCCAGTCTTGGCATCTACCCCCAAAAATATTTGTATTTTCCATTCAATGGTATTTGGTGTGGACATCACTCTAGCCTGCTGCACTGGCATACAATCCAACCACTGCATTACTTTTGTTATTTCTCAGTGTCCTGATACCCATTCTTGTCCACAGTGGTTACATACCAAGTCAGACCAACAGTGGAAATGAGAGTAATTAAAGGATAGGGGTTGGAGTGAAGAGGAGGGTGTGAGCCCTCCATCTTCACTTACATCAGTGGACTGCAGATGAAGCTGGTGAATTCACAGTAATGCACTATCCTTGGCCAAATCCAACGAACAGGACAAAGTAGGGCATACAGATCCCATCATTTTTCAAAGATATCCTTGAATTTCAAGCCTTTAAATTTTCCATTTTTCACAAAAGTGACTAGTTCAAGTTTGTGTTGGCAGATTATTTCTTTAAGTTGCTGTAGACGGCAATTTCTTTGATTGATTATTTTTTCCAAATTTCAGGCTGAGCCTTTTATCTTTTAAAGCTTATTTTACTACTAACATAAATGAACAAGGAATTTATGCCAAAGAGTTTTAAATAAAGAGAAGGAATAAGACCTCTTCTACCTGGCTCTTCCAGGTAGAACTGGACAGTCAAACAATATCACAGTGATGTTACCTTTGTAAAATTCAGATAAACTTTAAGAAAGACTAATAAATGCATGCTTAGCAAAAAAATTAAGATGCATTTCTGAAAAAGAAGGAAGTAATGGTTTTCAATTTATATCTCATTATTATTAAAAAAATCCATCCTTGTTTGAGTGGGAAGAAGATAATATTAATATTTTATGAGCTAACTCTCTAAAAAATAAATTAAATATTCTGAGTACTTTAGTACTTCCAATACAACTGCCTTTGTTTTTCAGGGGATAGAAAGCATCCGCCATTCCTATATCTCCCTGTGAGTTTCATCATAAGCTATATTTGAGTGATATTATTATAAAGCCTATATTTTACCTTCAGAAAAACTGAAGGTAACCTGAATCATAATAAAAAGGAAACAAAAGAAAAATGTTGCAACTATAGACTGAACATGGAGACTTAGCCACTGTTCAGTTCCTTTTACTTATATATACTTTCCAAAACCCAGACGGATTCCCCAAATGTGTACTTAAACAATATACAAGATTACTAAAAAACTAGGATCATTTTTATTGAAGTTCGAAGGAAAGTAGAAGGCCCACTCCACAGGACAGTGAACGATTCTGACATTTATTTTTCTTCTGAAGCAGAACACAAAGCTAACTGATTCACTTTTAAAGTTGCTCTTCCAAATGTTTTATTTAGAACCAATAAAAATGTTTTCTTCCAAAAAAAAATCAAAACACTTTGCTCCAATCATGATTTTTTCCATTTTAATTAACTATATATACATATTTGAAATCAGTTATTTTTAGGTGAAAAAAATCAAAACTTATTCTATTCTGAAGGCATCAGGACAGAACATTCAAAGTTATGAAAATGCATTGACCTGGGAGACAGGGGATTTCTCCATAAAAGTATATTTCTCCAAAATACTTCAACACAGAGTCATTTTCTAATGGTAAATTGCTTCTGTTGATGATATCCAAACTGGCTGAAGTTCCTGTCTGTGATGAACTGTTTGCTCAGTTTTCTTATCTCCTTTGCACTTGCAGTCGTCTTTGCCAAATACTGCTTGTCAGAATGATTCAGAAAGTGTCTCCTTCCCACCTCGTGCTTAAAAGCCCAGCATTAAAAACCCCATGAAAACCCAAATGGTATTAATCTCTTGCTTCTGATCTGAATCCTAAAAGATGAAATGAGGAAAGAGGTAATTTACCCGTCGTCTTACTTCAAACTAGGGTTAATTATATGTAATTATATATAAATCAAAAGACATTTGTCATTTTTTTTCCTAAAAACATCCAGTGATTGAGACACCAGAACTCTTTAGACAACTTGTTTTCTACTTTGTGATTCACTTATTGCACAACTATAAAGTTTTAAATAGTGTCTAATCTTAAATAGTGTAAATTTCCGTTCTTTGGAGTTTAAATCCAACAGGCCTTCTGTTGATCCCAGTCATGTCAGCAAACAGATTATTACTTATTCTTCATGGTGGCCTTTAATACATGTGAAAACTGTATTGTGTGTGCAGTCAGTCTTCCCCTTTCAAGACCAACCAGCTGTTATTCATTCAATTACTCCTTGTAAGTCATGGTTTCTAGATGTTTGATCATCATATCTAGGTTGTCATCATCTAGTCCAAGTTAGTCTACCTCTTTCTTGAGCTGTGATGCTGAAACCTGGACCTTGAACTTCAGAATATGTCACCCAGGTAATTTACTTCAAGTATCTAATACAGTATCAGCACAATATTTCTTTGTTGTTTTTTTTTTTGGGGGGGGGTTGTTTGTTTGCGGTTTTTTGTAACATCATGATATTGTTGGATCTTATTAAAGCCATTTAATTAATTAGTGAAGAAAAGCAAGTGTTTTTTCTCTGTCCCCAAATTCTCTGAATTCCTCTGAAGCTTGTAAATTGCTCAGAGAAGGACGTGTGTTTCAAAATCACATCACATGATCTGATATGACATAACATCTAAAATTAAATCTCTCTTCCTATAGCATTCTCATTTATGCTCCCCCAAATGCACTTGTATTTGCAGTTTTTCCACTTTGGGAGAAAAATACAATACATCAAGAAAGAAATTGCACTAAAACCTTACTAGAAATACCGAAAGCTGCAAATAGGTCTGGAAACAAAGCAGGCAAAGGAAGCATAGACAAGAAGTAATTATACCAAACATTTTTATTAAAGGATGGACTTATTTGTGTGAAAAAAAAAAAAGGTGCAAGCTCCATTAGGTTGCTATTAGAAACCCCACTCCTTAACTAAAATATAAAAATATTAAAATTTCAGAATAATTTATTAAAGCTATTACCATCTATTCAGACAGAGGTATTTATAGAGATCTGAATATTAGAAATTTTTGTTGTGAAGCAAATAATGCTGACAATGGCTTTGTCTCCAACCTTTCTGACATGATCTCTAGGCAAATTATGAAGTGAAGTGTTTTCTGCATAAGGAGGTCTTGAATACTGATAATGTGGAGAGTCCTTAAACACGTTGTGGGGGCTGATGGCAGGGATGTTAACGTCCATTTGTGCTTAGGAAATCGGACCTTCCACACATTTCAACACCTAGGGTGATTAACCGCTGGAACAACGTGGGAAGCACCATGGAGGTTTCTCCACCACTAAGCAATGTTCATGTGAGATTTGGTTTTGTACTTCCCATGAAAATTGTGATTGTATTTGAAAAAAGAATTGTGGCAATCATCTGGGCAGCGGTGGGCTGGAGCCATGCTGAGGTTATTGCACTCCTTTCTGGCCTTTTCATCTACCATGGAGAGGACACTGGAGAGGTCCCACTCTCTGTGGGAGCTACTTTGAGGAGTTGTGATCAGTATCCAGTGATCAGCTTAGCCTACAAATACCTCACCTTCAATGAAAAGGCACGGTTAGCTAAGAGAAAGGAAAAAGGCTTCATTTCTCAGCTCAGCCTGGATTTCTCCTCCCACCTTTACCTGCCTTTTTTGAAAGCAAACGGTTAATGCAGGAAAGGAAGGCTGTCTGTCTCTGTCTGTGTAGGGTTGGGGACAATAAGGCTTTGGTCTTGGTGGGACATCACTGTGCTAATGTAGCACAGGTGTGAACACAGCCCTGTGTTAACCCAGCTGTCAGCATCATAGATTACAAGAGCTGCATTCACCAACACTGAAACTCTCCCAGCAGCTGCCTTGTAAAACTCTGCCTGTAACATAAGCACTACCTAAATGTCTGCAGCTTTTGAGATGGGAGTAGAGTATAACAAATAATTTAACCCCAGACTTGCAAAACTCCTCCTCCCGCCACCTCCCCAGGATGAGGAGTGTTTTAGAGAGGCTTCTCCTTTGATTTTCTAGTTTGGCTGTGGTTTGATATTATATGGTTCATTTAATCAGCACATAAGTAGAATGCAATAGAAAAACATGGCTTCTAAACGAGCAAGGTCACCCAGCTCTCCCTGGGCGGGTATGGCCTTTGTCTCACCAGGGGACAGCATCACCATCTGCTCAGCAGTGCCAGGTCTCTCCCTAACTCATTCATGCACAAACAGAACATTAAGGTTACCGAGACCTATGTGTAAAAGGCTGGGGAAAAACAGAAGGGAGGCTGCCCCATGCAACTGTAAATCAATCCGCACCCTGCTGGCACATGCATTGTAATAGACTCTCTAATGCAGGGATTGCCTCTCGGCAGCACGCTGGTCTCATAGACAGAATGTGCTGGGGTGATTTGTTGTCAGCATCCCCTCCTTTGATGGAGGGCAGGATGGGGAGAAGTGATTGCAGGTTTGTAGACAAGGGAAGAGTGGTGAGGAAGCCAAAAACTGCCCCAGAGAGCCAGATTTGACCTCCACGTCTTTACAGTGGCATAGGAGGGGGTAAGTATTTGCCCTAGACAATGCTTTGGGAGGCAGTGGGTGACTTGCAGCTTAGCTGAAAACTCAGAACTGCATTTTGTGTCAGTGGGAACCGTGCTGCTGAGAGACAGAGAGACAGGCAAAGGCACAAGCTCTGAAAACGCAAGCATTAGCCGTGTCACTCTGGGTATCCCCAAATTAGCTTGTGTTTCTTTATCTGTAATTCTCTGTGCTTTCTCACCGTCAGATAGAGAATTGTGTCTTAATACCTCAGAAAGTTTTATGAAGACTAAGTCATTAATATTTGTGAAATGCTTGTGTTATCTAGATGAAGAGCTACAGAAACATCCTGAAGAAACATAAGTAGGGCAGGTTTTGACTGACATTCATTCCACAAGGCTGACACCAGACATTTAAGAATATGACCGATGTAGAATAATAGCATATTATTATTATTAATATTATTTAGAATATTAGAATAAAGAATAAAGAATATTAGCAGAATAACTGCTATGTTAATGAAAACATATAAGGTACTAGAGTAACAAAGCCATGGTGGACCCTAACACTGACCAGCCCAATTTGACACAGGTGTATTGATGATGCCAATTTATGTCAGTGACAGAACAGAATAATGTTTTTTACAAGATTCTGGCTGAGAGATGAGTTTTACATCGGGGGAGAAATTAATATGTACAAAACCACTGCATACATAAGGTACAAGCTAGCATCTCTGAACATAAATTCACAAGGGTTTGTCAGCTTGCAGGCAGAAGCCACTACTGCCTCTGCTGCTGCTCATGCTTTTGCCATGCAGCGGGAGCTGATTAAACAGAGTTTCAGAGCTCTGAGTAAGCAATGATCACCCGGTTCTTCAGCAGGACAAGGGAAACCTGTTAACTCTCAAAGATCTCTGAGTATTTGGAGACTGTAGACTCCCTGCTGTGGAGGTGAGCATTTGTACCCTGGATGTACTCAGTCGAGCACAGGGCAGGGTGTGAATGAATCACAGATCCTGAGCATCCTGCCCACCCCATTATCATTCCTGTCAGCCTCTTTGCAACTGCACAGGAAGGAGAACTGTCAAGAATGTCGACTTTTCACCATAGCTGCAAGGAGATCCTTTTGTTTTGTAAACACAATAATCTGGTGTGTTAGACATGAGATTTTCCTTGGAATTCCCAGTTCATAGGAAATTCTGAATATTCCTGTTCACTCCAGCCTAATTCAGACGGAACCCATTTGTTAGGTGAAATTTCCCAAGAACTGGGAAGGCTTCTTGTCCACCAGTTCTATCAGACAGCACCAGGGAAATTAAAAAAAAAAAAAAAAAAAAGAAGAAAAAAGGATAATTTTTTTCATTTGCAGCAACACAGCAGGGAAGCCCAAGGGAACCACATCACTCTCATTCTGCTACATGATCACCGCAAGGGTTCAAAACATCAGCAGAAGAGAGAGACTTGCAACAACTCCGACGCCCTTAACTCCCTTGAAAGAACTGAGAAAGCTGGGGGGCCACGGGCATGGGAGATGCCTGCACACAGATTGTGCTCCACAGAAGTTGCAATGCTGGAAGCAAGGGAGTGAAAAACACATATATGTGTCAGCACTGGATAGATACTTTGGGCAGTGAGACATGCGGGAAGAAGCAAGGAAGAGGCAAGACAGAATGTCCCTGTCCTCCAGTCATTATAGGGAAAAGGGTGTCAAATTGATTAGACATGAAGTTTAAGTGGCAGCTCTGTTTTTCATTTCTTAAAGTCAGGTCCAGAAATATCACTCAGGTGGATTCACAATTTGCTTACCATTCCCACAAACTGGAGACTGCTTTCAAAGATGCCAGCCATACTGGACATTTTACTGTATAATGCTCTGGGTTAGTAGCTGTCAGAGCTGGAAAATGAATTAGAATCCATTATTTTTTCAGGTCTGCCTATGGCTGTTAATTTTCATCCTCTAGAAAGCAAATGCCTTGTTACTTTATCAAACTGTTATGGTTCCTGACAGCTTATATGTGTATACAAAATATATCCAAGCAATGGGCCAGATATCATGCACAGAAATGCAAGTATAATCTACTAAACCAGCTGAAAAAAAAAAATTGAAATATCTCATGCCTCAGACTAACTGGTGTACATTTATTAATTAATATGAAACACAATTTAACAATTACATAGAATGTAGAATCTTTTTCTGTTTTGCCTCTTAATTAGCACAATAAAATGTTAGCTACGAAAGAAATTTACCTTCCAGTCTTATTACACTGGAATTTTCCACTGCCGTGTTGAACACTGAGAAAGAAAAAGCTATGTTGTAATTCTGCAATGATCTACATCTTAAATAATTCAAAAAGGAAGTTCACTGTATGCCTGCAACTCTGATTACAGTGAAAGACAGTGACACCAGACTGCCCACTGATTTAAAAGCATCTTCAGGCACCTTATTTATAATTACGGACCTGAAAAAAACAGTGCAGGAAAACTTGTAAGTGTTCCTCAAATATCATAAAAAGTGCTGAGGCCGTAGAGTGATAAATTACCAGACCTGTAATTCAATCTCAGCTTTCTAATGATCTCATCAATCAATCAGACTTCATGGCTGCAATTCATGATATCATCTGAACCCCCTCTACTGAGTTATGGCTTTGTTATAAATCCCACATTATCCATTATCCTTACATTGAATATACCCTACCTTGTTACAGTAGCGCTCAACAGCACTGCCAGACTTGAGGGGTTATCAGTTTTCCCATTAGAAATTCTGGTTTTCAAAATATTACAGATCAGCTAGGAGAATATACTCTGAGTTTAGCTTCTCTGCGTGATCTTAGGAAGGGGAGGATGGGATTGTGATTAGGCTGCTATCCTTGGTCTGGCAAAGAGCTTGTGCAAATCCTTGCTGCACACAGGTTATACAGACCACCTTGTCCAAGTCACTTGGGCAGCTGAAGTGCTTAAGAGTATAGCTGTGTCATCCGGTAGACTACAGAGCAGAGGGACCTGAACCTGCTCCTGGCACTGTCTAGCAATGTCCATGCAGGGCTGAGTGAATTATCCAGGGTAAGACTCCCCTAATCAAATGGGGAAAGGGTCCAGCTGAGGCACCCCTGCTGCAGAAGCAGTTTCACTGTGCATGACTGGCTTTCTTTATATGGGGAAGATGGTGGGTGATCATACTGTTTATTTCTTTGGGAAAAAAATATGCTGATATTAACAGTCCTTTTGCAGAGGATGAGTTAGTAAAACATTGTGGTATTCACGGTGTAGCTGAAACACTTGCATGCATTTCACCACTGTGCTGAATTTGACAGCCAGGTGAGATGCAATCAGTTTAGGAGGAAAAAAATGGTTCTTGGTGCTTTGGGGTTCACCTACATGATGCCAAAAGACAGGTCTGTGTTCTCCAAATGGGCCTAAAATGGGGCATAGCTAAGCAGGACCCTCCACGTCTGAGTGATAGCTGGACCAGGGAAGGCACTCATGAAACTCATTGCTGCCTCCTTGTAAGAAGGCAGCTGTGAACCAACTCCAAAAAACCCAGCTTCTCGCCAACACTGAGGACAGCGGGTGGGTGAGCTTTTGACTCCTCAGGTATCCATGGTGCTAAATGAGAGGTGTGTTGGCATATACATTACCTAATGTCAGGGAGCAGCAGGAGAGGGGCTGCTCCAGGAGGGGGACAAGCCAGGAAACCATGCACAGGCAGAGACCATGCCTTCAGCAGCAGGGCAGTCCCATAGCATCAGAGTGGGTCTGGGCTAGTGACAATGTCCAGCTCTACCGACAGCTCCAGACAAGAAGAGGTGATGATTCAGGTCCAAGGTCCATCAGAGCCCAGTCAGGAATAGCAGGAGATGAGGCTGGAGACAAACTACTTTGTCCCTTGTTCCCTTCTGCCCTGTGAATGCCAGCAGTCTCACCTTCCTCCTGAACTCCAACTAACACATAACAACATGGCCAAGGACCTTCTTCTCCTTTCCCTCCTGTCCCAGGTCACTTCTTCTGCTCTTGTCTTTGGTCACACAGTTGAAGGTAAGCATGCATATGAACATGTTGAGAGCATGCTAGACCATGGACCCAATCCACTGAGTCAAGGAGATGTTTGCATCAGCTCCTAGTGGATTTGAATGAGGCCCCAGTAGTGCAAACAAGTAGGTTGAGATCCCATGGGTTGTATCAAAATGGCTTTTGTCATGCTTTCCAAAAGCAGAAGCCAAAAAGAACAGTGCTTGCTCTTGCTTATTACACTGATGTCTTCTGATAATGCCTCTGCGCAACCCAGTCTCTGTCTGAACTGTTTCTCCACTTCAACAGAAAAGCACATTACTTTTTTTCCAAAGCATAGTGATTAATTAAGCTTGTCTAAGTCAGTTTAATTCCTCTTTAAGCCTTTCCTCTATTTTTAGAGCATATAATTCTGGTACTGCTACATTTTAAAGTTCAGTGACAGTTTTGGGGTAGTCTGCTCTGAAACGTCAAGGTGAATTTTCAATGACATTTCAAAAAATTCTCACCAAGGTACCTAAAAAATGCCAACTGAAAATAAATTTTAAACTATCATCCCTGTACAGCCATGAAAAGATTAGCACATCCACAGAATGGCCTAGATGTCAATCTCTGTACCTGGGATCAACAAAAAAAGATGTAGAGGGAAAAACATAATGACCTGTTCATTGCTTTTTATAGAAAAGTATGTGGCTGATGAACAGGTACAATGGATGTATATATATATTTTTTTTACTCATAGCTGCAGCCATTCATTTCTTTTTAATCTGAAGTGCTCATTTCATTAAACAGTGATCATTTGCTATTAAAGAGAATTTATGATTGCTAGTAAAATTCAGCATCTTATCCTGATTTTTGAGTCATCATAAATGTACATCCATCCACCTGCTGTAAGCAGACAGAGCGATGAGTGAGTTACCTGCTCACCTTTACTGATCAGCTAGGGAATCCTGCCCAGAGAGAAAACAGTTTCCTTCCCTGAAGGCATCATTAGTAAAATTCTCAGACCTTTGCTATGTTTGAGGTCAGACTGGATGGCTGTATTGTTCCATTTCAACCTAAAAATCTGTATATTATTTTTTAGTCACTTCCACCACATCAATCTACTTTTAGTAAAGAAAAAAAAACCATTGTGTACTCATTTGGATGTGCTATATCTAGTGGGAAAATGTGATAAGGTGGGAAGGAAAGAACAAAGCATGATTCCCAGAGTCAGCTGATATCACCACTAATTAAGAGAAACATCATTAGTTTTTCTCCCCTGTAAACCAGGTACATTTGATAATGTGAAAAAAAAAAAAGCTGTTTTCCATGAATCACACCTTAAGGCATGACTTTTCTTTAAGGACATGTTCCAAAAGCTGTTAACAAATCTGCACTGACTTCTGCAAACTTTGCTGCAAACCTGAGAAGTTTCCAGTTTGCTTCCAGCATCCTGCATGAATTGTGCTCTTTAATGTTCCGGGTAAGCTCCAACACATACACATCTTAATTTAGGTGTCCACCTCTAGAGATGTGATTCAGTGACTTCAGCAGAGGCTAGTGCCATTTGAGATGCCCCAGGAGGACACACCTGGACTCCAGCTACCAGTCCAGAAGGGCACAGCTCTGCCATAGATCTACCAGCCCCATGTGGTTACCTCACATGCAGTAGTTCAGACAGCTGAATAAAGCCTTAGGTCTCCACTGACTGTAATGGGACCTGAAATGTCTGACTGACATGGACATGTGAATTTAGGCATCTAAATTCATTAGTCATGAGCTGAAGCCCTTCCTAGGTTTCTAACTGGGCTCTGGAGAAACGAGTCCTGATCCCGTGTGCACAGTTCTCTTCAGTTTGTCTCAGGGACACATGACATATTCCCCATTTGCCGTCTCCAGTGATGGAAGCAGAAACAGTGGATGTTATAAACAGCCTGGTGCTACCTCCAGGGAAGCAAAAACGCTTAAGGGTGAATCCTGAGCAGCGTTAGAGACTGAAAAGCATTTCTTTCCCACATATGACATTGCTGAGCTAGTTCAGTACATTGCAGAGGAAGACAAACTACTCTCAGTACAAATTCTTTTGAAGGCAGGAAAACACTCATGATGGACAACACACGATGTTAGCCAGAAGCAAGCTTTGTGACCTGACATAGGGCAGGAGTAATTTTACAGACTTTCTAAATTGCATTTCCTCCCTGACAAAGCCATTACAAAGAAAAGTTTCTTAGTGATCTATACAATACAGGAATAAACTGAAATGCATGTTTTACCAAACAGGCCCAGTAGCACTTCAACTGAGCTGCCCCTAAGGACAAAAAGAGATGCTACACTCTCTTCTGGACCTGCGTAGTCACACCAACCAATGCAAATGCACCATGACAGCCAGACATCCTTAATCACCATCACAAAATGCTGTCATTGCCACATATTTATCCCCTGCTGACAAGACAGATTCAGGTCCTCTGGTTACCGAATCCGTTGCATAGTCTGCTTCAGCAAGATAACAAAAATGCCAGCAGGAAGGGTAAAGTGTGCTGCCCCAATTATCCATCCACTGTCACGCACTGGATAATTGTTACTCTTCTAAGACTCGGGGCTTGCTGGGGAGGGGAGAAGGGACAACCAGACAGCTACCTTTTAGATCTGTGCTGAAACTCAGATTAACCGCCGTGCCAAGGAAAAATATATGTGAAGCACTCAAGTGTGTCTGTTTAATTACTTATGAATATAAATCAAAAAGTTTAAGTGGTCCTTTAAATAAATATTTGGACAAATACTTCTCTTTGTAATGGATTATGTAACTGGCTGGTAGGAAGCCAAACTGTAACGATTATTAAAAGCCTGAAAGCATTCAGCCCCATGCCTGACTTTTTTTTCAACTGTGTAAGTGCTCATCAAAGCTGGAATAGCATGAAGGCATCCCCACAGACAGATATTTTGCACCCATTAGACAGCATACGAAGCAAAGATCCATTACTCCTTCTCCAGCAGCAGGAGCAGGCAGAAAATTATGTCAAAAAGCTGCATTTTCTGATCACAGCACCTTTCCTTTTGGGAGTCCTCATGACGTAAACCATGGAGTTGTGTTTCAGTCTGGATCATGTGAGCCTAACCTAAGCTATACTATTAGGCCTAGAAATGAGGTGAACTCATCTCACTTTAATCCTTTACAAGTCAAGCAACCAGTGTTACTTCCTTGTTTAGGCTTCTCCTAGCAATGATGGAGAGGACCCTGTGGGGACAATTAATTCTTTCTGGTTTAGGATGGGTTATCCCATATCTGTATTCACCTCAGCACACGTTGGAGCAGCAACTGCAACCCCTTCCCAGCCAAATCAGTAATTTACCTTTCTCTTCAAAAGATGGCATAAATAGGCTTTGTTTGCCTCTATGAATATAAGTTTAGAAGACAAATGCTAATTTTTGTGTAGTTGTGAGATTAATGCCTAGGAATGGGCACGGTTGTTATATAATGTGCCTTCACTGGCAGATTTCTATGGGAACTGGGTGTTTAAGGATGACGATCCTCATGAAATTTCAGAAACACCAAGATACTCTAGAGGAAACTTTGGACTTTTAATATGCAGTAACACAGTTATTGGCATCTTTGATGCCCAATTATGTGTAAAAATCTGGCCCAGAGTGCAATAAGCAAAAAAAACCAGCATGTGCCTTGCTCTCTGTCTCTCTTTCACCCAAACAGAACTCAACGATTAGGCAACTGTATGTGGAGCCTGGTTTGGCCTACTTAGCTCCAGAGATTGACTGAAACATACACAAATAAAACAAAAGAGAAACAATAGCTCTTGCGAATGTAACTGAAATAGTAGGGTTTGTAGCTTTGTGGCATCCATGGGTTGCCATGGTGATTCTACAGGGAATGACAATAGCTATAAGTGTAGTTAAGGTTACAAATTTAATTCCATACCTTTGGATTCTCATATCTTTGCCCTACAAATACTTTCACTGAATTAGATGAGTACAGTTCATTATGAAGCCATTAATCTGAATCTGCTCACACCTCTGTTACATTTGCACAGTACTTGAAAATAAAGCCAAGCTCACCTACAGGATGAATGTTTTATGACTGATTACAACCAGCTGGTTATTTCATTATTTTTTTAAGTTAAACAAGATTTACTCAAGCCATTTTCCAGCTGGATTAGAGGAGTAGGAAAATACTGTTTTGCTTTAAAGAAAAAAAAGTCAGATTAATTTATAAACAACTTCAACAAACACCTGCCTTTAAAAGGCACAATTATAATATCATGTAAGTATAGGATTGCAAATTTAACTTGTGCATGTATTTGCTAAATTGGGTGTCAGAGCCTGTAAATGTCACTTGCATATTCAGTTATCAGTTCTGAATACCCCCAACTCATTGAATTCACAGCTGCATACATTTGCCCTAATGTGCATAAGAAGCATTCCCAAAACCACAGAATACCTAACGAAAACAGAGAACCAGAGGCAAAGCAATGCAGCAGTTACATGTACTTCTGAGCACAAAAAGCTCCCTTTGTGTACATCTGTTCCACAACGTTTCTATTGTCACAGTACCCACCAGTTTGGTTGTAGTTGAAACACAAAATGAATCCATCAATAGCCTATAACTGTAGCATCATACGTGAATGAAGCAGGGTTATTTTACTAAAAGAGCTTCCATGCTCATCTTTTGATAGTCTCCTTTTTACACATCCCTGTGCAGCATCCCAGTGGGTGACACTGCATACCCCTACCCCTGGTGAGCTTATCGCTATCAGATGGTCTTCAAGGAACCTGCCATCACATCATTCATGTATTAGAAAACCCAGAAGCATGCTGTCATCTGAATGGGGGAAAGTCACTCTCTCATGGCCCTGGGAAAATGGTGTCATTACAGTGACAACAGAAATTAGCTCAAGGAGAAGAACTACCTAACAGTGGGCTGTTTTCTGTAGTGCTCTCAGTGCAATCTGAAGGAAAGTGAGAAGGAAAAAACCTGAGGTATTATAACAGCCGCAGTTAAAAGAGGAAAGACTCCAGGAGAATCTAATTGAAAATACTACAAAAACAAAGCATTAAGCACTGAAAATACCTGGTAATGAAATGGTTTGATGCCCTGATCTGCTTAGAATCATTTTAAGATGGGTTTCCTCAAAAGGTGGGCTAAAAGTCACAACACAGTATCAGTACAGGCTATTATGAAACTCAAGTGTCTACCATACAGCTCCTCGGAGAGCTTTGCTGCTTCCATCCACCCTCAAGCAGACCACCTGTTGCTCCTGAGTTTGCTTTTCTCTCCATGTGGGCAGCTCTGTGCTCTGCAGTCTTCCTGGCGATCAGTATAACTAATCAGAACAAAAACAACATCTTGACAGATTATATTGATGGGGAAGTTTTTAAGGGCCCCGTGCTCATGACTCAGTATTTATCTTTCTCAGACTTTGTGCTGAATTTTGCTCAACTTTCAATGCTCAGATGTTTTCCCAGTTTAGAAACTGTGGAGAGGCAAATGTGAAGTAATAAGTAAGTAAGACAATTTACTACTCCAAATTTGTAGCAAATTAAGCTCAGCATAATCACTATCTCCACCTCTGGGTAAAAGAAAAAATGTGTCCTGTTGGATTTACACCAGCATCAGTGAGAGTTAGAGCGGGGCTCAGTCTCACTTCTTGGCTGAATTGGATGTGGACACCCACAAAGAGCATCCTCATGCCTTTCACATAGTTTCAGATTACTATCTCCATAGCACAGTTTGAGACCTGTTATTTGTAGTAACTTTTCAGCAGGTTTTGGAAATTCCTATCCTAAGGTCTCCTTAGTGACTGACATCAGTTGTGATCACCTACTAGCATTATTCTGTTTTCTTTCAGTTTTGGTTGGGTTTTAATCAAATGAGGAAATTCAACATGACTATCATCTGGTACAGGGAAAACATAAAGGTTTACCTCCTCAGAGATATAAAACAATTGGACCCTTGGAACTGAGAACTGGCTATTGCAGTGGCATTGGACCCCAGGTCTATACTTAAATAGAGCAAGGGTTTGAGCACGTAGGGCACCACAACGCTTTTTCCCCAGCTCTGCTCCAGCCTTCTTCTTGCAGCAGAGGAAAGAGGACAATAGGAGACACTTCCATCCTCTGCTGCCTCACAAGTATGTCAGAAATATTTTTTTCTTAATGGGATGCAGGTGCCAGTCATACACACAGCTCTGAATACACCTGCCTGTGAGAAAGCCAAGGGCCTTGTGCATCGACTGTGAGACCTGAATACACTAGGGATATCCCAAACTGCGAAGCTTGATCCTTTTCCTGATGTGGATGCTATAATATACCAGTACCTGTGACATCTGAGGACTGTTTTAAATCTATTGCATCAACTTTTTTCCTGAAATTGAATTTTGACTCATACATTTTTTTAATTCATAAAATTAATTTTCACAAATTTGCATGTTCAGCAAAGAATTAAGCTGAGTGCTCAGAAAGAGAAGAATTCAACAGGGCTATTCATCACATTGTGCTAGCATCAGCCACCGCATTACATTTTCATGAAACATGAAAAGAGAAAGCTCAAGACAGTAGTCTACGCTATATGAGTGTGATACCTGGACTGACACCGAGATCCTTATGGACAGAGACCTGACTGCATGATCTGTGCATCTAGTTGATTTCTTGGAAGATCACAATGTCTGTATCAGAAATTGAAGTGGTATTGTATTTCTTAGCTTGCTTTTCAAGTACCTTGGAGGACACTCATTCTGTTTTATGACAGACACTTATTTGTAGAGGTTTTATAAAAGGCAGGACATTCAAATTAATACCTCATATAATGCTGAGCAACATTTAACTATTCATAGAATCATAGAATATCCTGAGTTGGAAGGGACCCACAAGGATCATCGAGTCCAACCCCTGACCCTGTACAGGACAGCCCCAAAATTCACACCATGTGTTTGAGGGCATTGTCCAAATGCTTCTTGAATATTGTCAGGCTTGGCACCATGAGTACCTCCCTGGGGAGCCTGTTCCAGTGCTCCACCACCCTCTGGGTGAAGAACATTTTCCTAATGTCCAACCTAAACCTCCCCTGGCATATCCTCCTGCCATTCCCTCGGGTCCTGTCACTGGTTGCCAGGGAGAAGAGATCGGCACCTGCCCCTCCTCTTCCCCTTGTGAGGAAGCTGTAGACCGCAATGAGGTCTCTCCTCAGCCTCCTCTTCTCCAGGTTGAACAGACCAAGTGACTTCAGCCGCTCCTCCTATGGCTTCCCCTCTAAACCCTTCACCACCTTCGTGGCCCTCCTCTGGACACTCTCTAGTAGCTTCACATCCTTTTTATACTGTGGTGCCCAAAACTGCACACAGTACTCAAGGTGAGGCTGCACCAGTGCAGAGTAGAGCGGGACAATCACTTCCCTCGATCCGCTAGCAAGGCAGTGCTTGATGCACCCCAGGACACGGTTGGCCCTCTTGGCTGCCAGAATATTCTTTGCCATCAGTTTCCAGCCTCTTCTTTCCTAACTTACCCAGCTCCAGCTAGGCCCAGGCTCAGCTCTGGTCAGAGCTGAATTAGCTTCACATGCAACTCTACACTTCTCCATCTGGCTGCCAGCCAAGCTCAACTTATAAGGAGAGATGCTACTGTTGTTGCACACTGTTCTTTCCAGAAAGAGGAGTCAGTGAGTCCCCTTGTTTTGTGGTTCACTTGTACAAATTTTGCATAAAGGGAAGTTTATCCTCACTACTTCTTCTGGAAAAGGATATCAAACTGACTTTTAATTTCTCTTCAGCTGATTGACCGTGACTGCTCCTGCCCCAAATGAAAATTGGGAGTGCATGCTACATTCAATGGCTTTAGGCACCTCGTTTCTTCTCCTGGAGCTCTAACCCACTCAAGCAATCAAATGCATATCTGGATTTGATTTAGGGTTCACTCCAGGCACACAGACAGGCAGGAGGTCCCCATTGAGGCTATGGTGAGTGTAACTGAAATGGGAACTGAAATAGAGACAGCTTCCTTAGCGCTAGGAGCCAAGGCCCCTGGCTTGGAACTAATTCATCTCATGCTGAACCACAAATGAACCTCTGTAAATCTCAACCATCACAGTGACCCTTTCCTCCACAAGAACCCAGAGAGCTGGAGCTCAGGGTTTCCTGCATAGTAAGCCTGTGGCTGCAGAGCATTAGGGAAGCATTAGTGAGGTTATTTGGTCACACACACAAATCGGTTCATTACAAGCTGTTGACTGGACACAAATTCGTCACCTTGGTGATCCCTCAATTCCCACACAATTACAATTTCTTCATTACCAAACCAAAAGGTTGAATTTAGTCTTGATGTAATCCTTGTGGTCAAGCGCATGCAATCCAAGAATGGTTTTGGCCCTAATCATTTGCTGGTGGTTAATGCTTTACACCAAAAGGCAATGATGTTATTTGCAACTCCAAGAATCAGAGTGAGTTTCCTCATGTATGTTGATGCTCAAATCTCTGGAGTCTCTGGACTCTGTCCAATTCAAATGCACACTATTTGAAGTACACAAAATGTTTATTCATGTGGGATCAGCGTTTGGGCACTTCTCTAACACTAAGTATAGAAACCAGTTCTGTAGGATTGCCAGCAGTTCTCGCAATAAAAGGCATATCTATGATGGAGTGAATATGGTTATCTCTGTCTTTTTCCCAAGGAACTATTATAGGTCACAATCCAACCTGTAGCTAATGTCCATGCAGATGAATATTGCTTTCTTTGTTTTCACCTTTTCAAAATATTTCTGCCTCCCTCTGCCTCATCCTCTTCTCTCTTTCATGCTGAAGTTTTCTCCCCTCTCAGAAGAAGCACACAAATAATTGATCCAGCATTCAGTACAGCTGAGAGCGTGAAAACCTTCAGAAAAAGAAGAGACTGAAAGACCGGGAACCTACTCCCTCAGCTACTCCTAGATCTGTTATGCTTAATATTACAGATATAAAAAACAACTTTTATCCTATACATTTTTAAGGAAAGCTGTGGAAACTCCAGGGCAAAACATCTTGGAGAGAAGGAACATTATCTGCAGGAGATCAGGGAGAATTAGAAACTCATGCCAGTTTAATGTACATCAATAATAAAACCATTTATTCATGGATCTGCTATATTGCTCAGGCTGGAATGCATTTGCTTTGCGAATATCCCAAGCTTTGGTGTGTCTAATCTTACCCTGGTCCTGGCTGTGTGCCTCTGAAGAAACAAGGCCTGAATTTTCTCTTGGAGGAACTGTTGACTTAGGCTCATTTGTATTTTTTCTTGGCTAAGTCAAGTCACCTACTGATTAAAAGTTTTTGGGCAGTAGTGAAAAGTGGACCTGAATGAATCATGGAGCTAAAACTCCTCCATGAATCACAATGTTTTAACTAAGAGTGAGTCATACCAGGATGGAAACAGCTGTATTGAGTACCACCAGTTTCTTTGTCAAAACAGCTTTCGGGAAGAGTGTGTTGTCATGCTGTCACCCCCTTGGCAGGGGCTGGGAGCTTTGGGCAGCAGGGCCATGACTGGTCCTGCCAGTGCTGCACAGGAGGGGCAGCACAACGGGGCATTTCCATCTCTGACACTGGCAAACTGCTGCAAGATGCTATGCACAATATTTACTGGATGCAGCACCTTGTGTAGCATCTAAGCAGGAATCTTAGGAGAGCTACAGTTTAGGAGAGCTGCAATTTTCTGAATCACATATCATCTCAGTTTCTTGCAGCAGCCCCAACTCCTATTAACTTCACTGGAGTGCTGGACATCACTACTTGATCCTGACAAGAGATGCCCTGTATGCTGGATTCTTCTCTCTGGCAGCTATACATGGTTCAGGCAACAAAAAGTAGGCTGGAAACTTTCTGATAAAAACTCAGCTGGGGATTAACTATTCCTCCACCCCTTTCCTTCACCATAAGCAAGGCACTGTATAACTACCCCAGGCAAGATGGATCTCATCTAGCTGTAGTTATCCACCCTGTCTGCCTGGACATGGGCAGCACACAACGTAGACCCAAGAAAGGCACACTGGCTTTTCATGCCATTTGTGCCTTCACTCCCAACCTGAAAAGCCTCCAGCATGGATCACAGAGCCCAGCAAACCCTATGGGCTTTGCCAAGATGTGGCAATAGATCACATCAACCCTCTGGGAGCCAAGTTGTAGTCTTTAAACACACCTGCCCTGAACCCAACTCCAGGGTTTGCTGAAGGGGTTTTGTAAGGTAGTCATATGACTCTCGTTGGAAATACTCATCAGATAGTGATTTTCAGATATTATTTCAGATTTTTATTGCTGTAGAATGAGGCTGGAATAGTTAAGATGATCTGACTGACGAACTTCCAGTGTTCAACCTGGCTGGCCTAGGGACTGTCTATGTGCAGAGCGAACTCTATGGATGTATCTTTTTTTGCCATGGAAGAGCCTGCCCTCACCTCTCAGGCTGCAGGCCTGTGCTCGCTGTGTTCCCCCTGGCATGCTCAGACAATAAGAATAGAAGTACTTTACATCTAAGTGATTGGAAGTGGCTAATTGAAGACACAAAGAAGAAAATAGCTCACTAGATGTGTCCATTGGACATCCTGGTAGATTCATGGCATTATGTCAATGAACCAGTTGGAAGGTGATCTCTCTCTGTTTACAAGCTTGGTAACAATTCATTTTTTAGTTACAGTTTATTTAATGTTATCTCAATATCTTCTCTTATGGGATTTGCTTTCATTCTAAAATATGACATTATCAAACTGCTGTAAGTAGTCTCTGTTTTTTGACTGAATCAGCCCATTGCCTAGGTAATCATGCCAATCAAAAGAACCAGCCTCTCCACAAGGATTACTTAACATTTCATACTTCTTCATAGACTCATCAAGGAGAAACATTGAGGGGGCCATATAATATACTGAACACTCTTGTTTTGTCCAATCCCATACTCATGTGTCCAGAACCACTAAGATTTCAGGTCTAAGTCTTCCTGTAAACCATTGCTGAAGTGTGTGTATCTTCTCTCTGCCTTCCTGGGCCTTTACCTCTTGCGTGGTAAGCCACAGCCTCCTTCAATAAGATCTCCTTTCTGAGTCTGCTTGAGATGGATCCACAATTAATTCTTCCCTTTTTGTCACTGCAGCTTATTCTTACATCTTGCAGGCTTCTGATAATCATCCCTATCATTCTCCACTGACCTCAGTCCAGAATCAGATGTGAATGAAGGGCCATTTTGCTAAGAAACTTCTGTTTTAAGGCTGTTAAAAGAGCAACGTCTCTAAGCTGCTTTTTGCAGCTAGCATCCATTCTACTTCTTAGCCTTTGCACCCCTTGAACAGCTTGATTCAAAGCTTGTTTTAACCACATTACCAGCTGCTCTCTGACATTTCCCTACTCCCTGTTATTGACTAGTATCTCAGTGGCAATCATGTTTCTTCGATTTCTGTAAGCAGTAAGCCTTAAAACGAATGACCAAAGGAAGCCAATGCTATATCTTAGTATTGGAGGTAGTTATAAGTAAAAGTTTAAGAAGTTTAGTTTTAATGTCCTTCAGCCTTTCCAAACCATTCTGCTTTCCATGCAGCTACAGTTGCTTAAATTCCTGTTTTGACTTCACAATAATGGCACTGCTTTTTGTATAAGCCTAGCTGTTCTTGATTCTAGTTTTGTAAAGCACTATGGCCATCAACGCAATAACTCAAGGATGAGAGTTGAGCCAAATTTGCCACTGCCACCTCCATCCACAGAAAAATCCCTGAACAAATGGTCTAGAAGCAACTTGAAGAAGTCATCTAGTCCCCTGCCATGTAGCTGGCAGTCTCATAATGCTGACATCATTTTTGACAGATGGAAGAGATTTGTTGACTCATCCTAAAACCTTTTGGTGAGTTTAACTATCCTACTCTTAATATTTCTCCTAAAGGCTAATCTAAACATCCCTTAATATAATTTAGGATAATCTTTCTTGTCCATTCCCAGGCAATACATTCACTTTCCTACTGAAGCTGGAACAGTGTTTTCTTCTTTCTCTTCTGAACATGTTTTCTTGTGTTTCACAGACACCTCTGTAAATTCCCTCTCTGTAAAGTTAGTCTTCTCTTGTCATGGTTTAACCCCAGCTGGCAACTAAGCACCACACAGCCGCTTGCTCAATCCCCCCCAGTGGGATGGGGGAGAGAATCAGAAGGGTAAAAGTGAGAAAACTCGAGGGTTAAGATAAAGACAGTTTAATAGGTAAAGCAAAAGCCATGCACACAAGCAAAGCAAAGCAAGGAATTCATTCACTACTTCCCATCGGCAGGCAGGTGTTCAGCCATCTCCAGGAAAGCAGGGGTCCGTCATGCATTAACAGTTACTTGGGAAGACAAACGTCGTTAAGTCCAGACATCTCCCCCTTTCTTCTTCTTCCCTCAGCTTTATATACTGAGCATGATGTCATATGGTGTGGAATATGCCTCTGGTCAGCTGGGGTCAGCTGTCCCAGCTGTGTCCCCTCCCAGCTTCTTGCCCACCCCCAGCCTACTCGCTGGTGGGGTGGGGTGAGAAGCAGAAAAGGCCTTGACTGTGTGCAAGCACTGCTCAGCAATAACAAAAACATCCCCGTATTATCAACACTGTTTTCAGCACAAATCCAAAACATAGCCCCATACTAGCTACTATGAAGAAAATTAACTCTACCCCAGCCAAAACCAGCACAGCTCTGAAATAGAATGAGTGTACAGAGCGTATCTGTTCTTCCCTGCTCTCCCCCAGCATCTCTTGAGAAAATTTTATCTCTGTGTTTGTTCCTCCTTGTACATCTGATCAGTTGATTTGTGCAGTTGAATGTACATCTTCCCACTCTTGGATATTTCTCCCTGATCTGTTAGATATGTTTGCTCAGCAGGATAGAATCATAGAATCATAGAATCATTAGGTTGGAAAAGACCTCTAAGATCATCAAGTCCAACCATCAACTAACACCACCATGACTCCTAAACTAGCCCCTGGAGTGCCACGTCTATACCTTTTTTGAACGCCTCCAGGGTAGACGACTCCATGAACCTTATCAACAGAGTTACATGAGGTGTGGGAATTGTGTAGCCAAGTTTTGGGAGACTTGTGGATCTCTTTCCCAGGCTGAAGCAATGAACCAAGGATGTGATCAGTTCAGTTCTGATCTGTCTGATCATATCAGACAAGTTCTGTGCTGTAACAGTGCAGGCGATGGTGTAGGTATGTTCAGTTCAGAGCTGGCAGGAGGTTTTATATAAATCACAAGAAATGTTGAGTAATTTCTTGAGGTTTCTTGCACAGTTCTGTGTACACTACAAGTGACTTGAAAATTCTTATTTTTACATCTTTAATGGTTCAGAGCAGTCTCAAAGCTGGTTTCAATGGTCTTCATGGATTCATCCAACAGAAAGTAGCAGGCAGTGAAATCCTGCTTTTATGGTACCATCATTCAGAAGTAGTGGTGTAACCTACTTGCAGACTTTCTCCCTTTCTAATCTAGCCATGCACAAAGTAGATCTCAGTTTCTACATATCTAGTAATAAATAAAACAGGCCAATGCTCATTCTTTGAGCCTAAAGCCAAGCAGCACAGCACTGCTGTCATCCATATGGATAAACTCCCCATCACCACTAGAAGAAAAAGAGGGTGGCTTCATGAAAAGTGCCAAGTGACACGAGTCCCTGGTGGGGACATGACAGAACCATGCCCAGGCACTGCTCATGAGAGAGCTAGCTGGTGCAGACCACACCATGCTCCAGTCCACGGTAATGATTAAACAATACGAACACCTCCTGGCCATTACTTCGGCTAATCCCAGTCTCTGATTAATGTGTTTGCTTACATGTAGCTGGTAAGACCTTCAGGTCTAGCCCAGGCTATCAAGGAGTGCCACATCATATTTTACTGATGTGCAGCACTTTTAGATCAGTGAAACGTTTTACAGCACTTGAGCTTAAAAATCACCTTCTATAATCTGAAGGAAGGGAAAGAAGATGAAAGGTAAAACATCGATCAAAGCATAGCTGAACCAGAAGGTCAAAATTGCTTGTCATGCAACTTAAAAGACTAGCACCATACTCCAACTAAATCAATTTTCCAAGCCCACTCACTCTCCTCATCCCCTGCAGAAGTTTGCAGCTTAGTTAAATTTAGCTGCAAGAAATTCTCTTGCAGGCTAGTCTTCATGATTATATGAAGTTGTTCTTTGATTAGGAGTGCAGAAAAAAATTAGGATGAGTATCACCAGAGTAAAAATGGAAACACAAGTTAGATTGTGAAGTGAGTCATCCCAGCAGAAGTATGTAAACTAAAAGCAACAAGAAACCCAGAATAGCTCTTTAAAGAGAAAATGTAGTGGCTGAAATCTATCCATGCAACTGTCAGAGTAAACTGCAGGAGATTTGACACATTTTGGATCATATTTGTAATAGTTTTTGTAAGCTTTAGACAGATTTTGGAAAAAATTAAACTAAAATTTGGAGATTTGATGCAAAATTATAACAATATCCAAAGAATAGAAAATAAACAAAGGAAACTTTCATCACTTACTTATAACAAAGATGTTACAGATCAGACCACAGCCAATATTTTGTTATGATTTAGCAAGTTATTCCCTCTTTAGATAAAAACTACCGTATGAAATAATAACAGACGTGATTTTTACAGGAGTTAAAAACCCTTTAGCTATTCACCTTCATGGAATGAGTTTCTTCACTGACTGCTTGACAGGTATGGGTAATTGATGGATCATTCAGTGAATTCCATATGGGCAGACACCATATGCCACAAGACACACTAATTTCTACCCTTGCTGCTTGGCTTATCGCTCCTGTCACGTTCAAAATTTTGGCAATCCTCAGTGGAAATTGTTGATCTTCAGAAAATTATGTAACTTTCTATAAATTTAGCATTTGCAACACATAAACAACAAGTGTCCTAGCTAATGCATTGCTAATGCAATCCCACCATATGCTTTCTTTTAAAGGCAAGCTGTATAACCATAGATGTCTGTGTAACATGAAGCACAATATTCACACTGCTTTGTCATGAAGTCTTTATTTCACATTTTGTGAAAGGCTCATCTTCCAGGTTACTAGGGAGCGCTCCTTTTGCCACTGCCCTGGATCATTCCTGATCCATTAAATCACTACAAATTGCAAACAGACAGTATCAATATTAGCTGTGTCTGTTTCCAATTTAAATTAAATAAAAACAGCCTCCCAGTGCTGTGCTCCTGAATTTTCCTGCTAAACTGGCACTCTGTAATCATTTTCCACCCTTTAAGACAAGCTATTTCCATATCCAGTTCTAGATTCCTGTCTCAGATTCATGAACAGAGATTTTTGTCGATACAGTTCCAAAGATCCACCTTCCACAGTATGGGACTGTGCTGCTGCTTTGCTTTTCAGTCCACAGTGTTTCATTCTCCCTAAGAAAGAACAACTTTCTTCTAACTGGCATATATCAGATCTTAAAAAAAATAGCCTACAGTCTACCATGGAAGAGAAATCATCAACAAAATCAGTTCTGAGCATTGTCATTTTTATCAGAGAAAAAGTATATATTTTTTATTTTCCCTCTGGAGGCTGGTACACATGAAAGATGAATTGGTTCAATATAAACTCCCGTGGAGAAACCTTGTTCTTTAGCTCAAATGCAAGATCTTGGGGTTTTAAAAGCCCAACATAAAATTCTGCTGATAGCCTAAGTGAGAAAAGTTACCAAAAAATAACCCCAATTCAAAAAAAAAACCCTATGTGCCTTTAACTAATTCCCAAGTCTTTCCTTAGAGTGTAATTTGTCAGCTTTGGTTTTTTTAATATGTCTGAAGCACTAGTATAATGGCAACTCCCCATCCACTAGCTGGCAACAGTGCTCATCTGTCTGTCTCTTGGTCATCTTCACTTTGCAGCACGTCTCTATGACTTAGCATGTACAGATAAAATCAAATCCTTCAGAGCATGTGCCACCAAGGGCCTGAATGGGTCTAAAACATGTCTGATAATGCAGATTCATCTCTGACCTGCAACTGATAACGGCAGATCTAGTTCAGATTCCTGTGCCTGCAGATTAGGTTATTAGTCATAGGTATTGTACATTTGGTACCCATGGTTAATAAGAGATGGAAGTTTTCAACCTGTCTGTGTGTGCTTGTGCAAAATTGTGATCTGCTTTGGAAAACCTGACCCTCTGCACTGCATGTGTGTACTGTTACTTAGGGCTACGGGCAGCACTGTGCCAGCACCATGTGCAGAGATCATCAGAGCTCACTGTAGCCCTGGGACGTGCAAAGGAGGAGAGGGAAGAAGACTATGATTAAGTTTCAACGATGGGCAAAAAGTCATCTTTTGGGGGGGGGGTTTATGATTTTTGAAATTTGATTTCCCTCCTAGGGAGAGCTTTAACCCCATCTTCTGTAATGCTCTGTGACTGAGATCTGTGAGGAGGGAAAGGGGTGTGAAAAGTTGAGGTATTCAGCACTCAGGAATCTAAACACTCCTTTCAAAATGGATTGCTAGCTGTTTTCCTCTTCTGAAGTGATATCACTGAGAGTATATTTTAACGCTTGCAAGGGCTAAAGTTTATTAGGGTAACAAAGGATAATCTCAATTCACTGAAAAATAAGAAAATGTAGACGTCTTCCACTTTTTAGTTCTGCCAAACAGCAAAGATCCCAGAAAGATCTGCTGGTGTTCACATAACATGCCAAGACTGGAATAAATTCTGAATCTAAAACAACTCTGGGATGTTGTCCTTCCTTGGTGAAACCGCAATGCATAAATCAGTTCTGCAGTTATTCTTGCTTCTTTGTACTTCTCAACAGCTTCAGTGGGGAGAGGCACATTTCCAGGTAAGACTTAGAGGAAGCATACACTTGTGGGGTTCAAAGCATTATTAAATATTATATATGACATTGCTGTTGTGATGCATGAGGCACAGGGTATGTGTGGAGGTGACAGAGGATTGCCTCGCTTTTTCTCCTTTGAAGAATTTCTCACGCGTTCTTCAGAGTCCAGCCCAGCAGATCCACCCAGAGCCTGGTACAAGGCACCTAGGAAGTGAACATGGTTTTCAGGATCTAAAATGTTCTGTCAAAGATTTCCTTTTATCCCACCTAATAGCCTATAATTACTAGCTCTTGCAAATTTCAGTGACAAGATGCTTTGAATACTGTAATGCCACGGTATCCATTGGAAAGTGCTTTCTCCCACCTGATGGTAATCACTGTCTTCATCTCTGCCTCTGCATCTTTGTATGTCCCACTCTTCTGACTCAGGTATTTTCAGGTGCTGTTTTGGTAGCAATAACAAGATGGTACCTCACACTTGTTTTCTTAGTGCAGGATTAAGCCTTTGAAGAAATACTGCATTGTGTGATATGAATTATTTTCATGGATTTTTACAGAGAGTAAGGGAATTTATGCACCACATTCATGTACTGTATGACAGTTCCTGAGACACCAACGGGTCCTGGGAGCTAGGAACTGGCATGCTGTCTGTGAGTCTTGAAAAAAGTCCCACTCAGGGGCAAAAAGAAGTGCAAATAATAAAAAATAATACATGACCTGCCTGATGAATTTCCCTGTATCAGGAACCTGATCTACAACATTTTGATTTTTGTTATTTCTCATCAGAAAATCAGGGAATTTATAACAAGCTTTCATGATCTGAAGACCCTTCTAGAAAGGAAGACATTAATTATCGCTCTCAAGAAAAGTGGAAATGCTGGACTCTTGGACTTAAATCAATATCAATCAATTTAATATCAGTCTGGTATTTCAAATCTATAAGAAGATTGTTAAGGACAAGATCTCACCTTACCCAGGTGAGATTCTCCATAAGGATGCTGTTTCAGTTACTCCCCTTGATTATCCTTCTCATTAAGAAATCTCTCTTAATGTCTATCCTAAAGTTTTCTATTCATAGTTTCAGGCCATTGCTTCTTATCATATCATCCTCTGAGAATTATCTTCTTTATATTTACTGTTACTCTGAAGTTATATATAAACCACGATGACGTCCTTCCTGAATCTTCACTGTTACAGACTATATAAATTCAGCTCCCTCCGTGTCTCCACTTATAATTTTTTCTCTAATACTTTTATCTTTCTTGTCACCCTTTGTATTCTTTGGGATCTCTCCCGCCTTCCTAAATGGTGCCATTCATTTGCTGACAAAACCTATTTTTTACCAATGACAGAAGAAAATGAGCAAAGAAAAGGCATTTTTAAAAAACTTTTTCCTTTACAAAGTCAGAAAGATTAAAAGTAAAATTTTCTAGTTCCATTTTCTACCTGTGGTTGTTCCTATCTTTTCACCACCAGGAGAGATCATAAATTGCCCAAGAGTTACAGAGCTTATAACAGTAGTCACTGTCTATAGCAGCTATCTGTTTCATACTCATTAAGTTTTCCTTTCCAGAATATTTCTCCAGGGACAATGGTACAAAATCTAACAACAATAAAAACCATTGTGGGAAAAATTGAATAGTACAGGGACACTCTTTTCAGCATATCTTTCAGAGATATGTCCAGCAAAGGTCTGTAGTAACTTAACCTTGCTGTCATCAAAGATGAAAGTGTGTCTGTGTGTAAGAAATTAAGTGTTCTCTGCAAAGCTGCTTTCACACATGCAAATGTGTAAATTTGTAGAATGAGCTGCAGATGGAATAACATTTCCCACAGAAACTAGTTTAGTTCCTAAAGACCCTTCGTTAAAATAATAAATATTGTATTTTTGTCTGGATTTTCATTGTTCTACTTGGCAGAATGAGTATCTTTGAGTCTTTTCCTCCTATGCCTTGCACTTTGATGTGAACTTGGTCACTAGCTTTGCCAGTATCTTTGTGTCCTGGTACTATTAAGCGTCCACATGAAAACACCGGTATTCAACATCTCTGTTCTTACCAAATAGCAGTTATTCCTTGTCAGTATGACAAATATCAGAGGTACCTGGTTTCCATTACTTTTTCCTCTGCAGTCCACATTACTACAGTGTTAAGCATACATATTTTTACATGGTTTTTTGTGCATTGGAAATTCTTCTAGAGAGCCTGTGGGATTTTCTGCTGCTTCTGAAACCCGGCTGTCTGCTGGGGACAGGAATCCACTATTATGCCAGGATTTGGGAGCTTTCGTCTCTTCTGTTGTCAGAGAGGAATATGTGGTCAGGAAGCATGAGGAAAAACAAGAAGGACAGGGCAATTTATCTATAAATCTTGTGCGATTCTTAGCTTCTGATTTCTCAAATCCATAACAGTAAACCAATTTCTGACATCATGTTCATGCTAAGTTCAAAAAGACAGAAAAAGCCGAGACTGCAAAAAACAATGCTTCTTCTTCCACATCCATAATTGTCTTTCTTTCCAATAATACCTTGTGGAGCACTCACTAGGCTCCACAATGTATAATAGCTGACACCGTGTACTTTATTTACTGTATTCTCTTCTGCAGCAACTATCAACTCATCTGCAGAATTCACAACTGGGAGGCACATAGTATTTGTCACTTTGAGATATAAATACTAACTAATCATGAGGTGAGTTGGAAATATATATCCCTTGACTAGGAAGCCTGTGTACAATACTAAAATTGAGGAAGGCTTTTAGGCTTTCAGAAAACTGACTTTGGTTTTGCTGTATTATGTACTACTTTGCCCCACTATCACAAGTACAAACCTCGCATCAGTGAGTCCTCACACAATGCCTGTGTGACACAGCAAAATAGTATGAAAATGTGTAGCAGTGGGAAGAGAAATGAAGTTGACACACCTGCAGGCAGACGGTGGTTCAGCACTGCCAAAAGTAGCCCTTTGACTATTTAGAGCAGGGTGTGTAGTTTAGATCTCTAAACATCTTGCAATTGTCTAGTACTGTGCTTTATTTGTTGTATTGTTAATATTGATCCTGAATGTACAGTTGACTGATGCTTCTTAATTACGTGTCATTAATATATCTATAAACAGCCTTGATCCTGATTTGAACCACAGGAATTGAGCAGTTTTCCCCTGCAGCAGTCACCATCGTTCGTTTTATCTTTCCAGGGACAAATACTTGTTATGAAGTAAGTGAATAAAATAGTTTGGTCTTTAGTATGGTATGGTATGTTGTGGTTAACTCCAGCAGAAGGTAGAGGCAATTTTGTCTAACATGAAGAGAACTGAAGGTCAGCGCTACTGTAATTGAGGGATAAGGAACATCATAGCCACGTGGGAGACCCGCGTTCTTCTCAGTTTTCCTGCTTGTTTCCTCCAGCATCAATAACAGGAGAATTTGCTTCTCCAGACCCTGAAATCCTGAGCCTTTGTATTTAAATGCAACCAAGGTGAGGCATTTTGCTATGTGTTGTACAACATCTAACTCAGCGAGGCCCCTGGTGGTTTTGAGGCTGTCCAGATGAACGGAAACAAAAACACTGAAATCATACCATTTACTGACTACAATACGGCTACCTGCGATTCAGCCATAAATATAGCAGTATGATAGAGAGCACAGAGAAGTTACCTCCATCTTTTCTCTCTCTGACTTTCTTTGATGCACACTAGTTAAGGATATGCCTGTTTATACATATTTATATTCTTAAAGAGAATATAAATATTCTCTTTAATCTTGGCTCTAACTGTTGTCCTGGGAATCTTGGTTGATAGAAAATGTTTCATTACCTCTTCCCTTAAGTACAGAGACACTAGACTGCCCAGAAACATTTTTGTAGGTTTTGAGGGGTTTTTTGAGGCATTTCACAGCAGGTGACAATAAAACAAAATAACGAAGAACTGCATTTCTTTTCAAACTATGGCTGTGGAAAAGTAACAAGTTTGTTTACTTTAATTTTGTTCACAGTCCTCACTAAAGCATTTGTTTAGATATTGCTCGATTGTCAAGAAGATACTGTAGAAATGAGCATGGCCTGTGTGGCCTCTAGAAAGCAAATGGCTTCATGTTTTGTTCTGAGAAATGCTGTCATTTGGATTTTGACCAAATGGCTTCACAGGGAAAAAACTGCCACCTTCTGCCAGGGAAGGCTGCAAATAAACACCATGGTCGAAATTCATCCGAGTATGGACAAAGCTAATCTCTGTGACTGTGCTCTTGTGAAAGCCTTATATACAATACAAAATAACAATTGCACTCTTCTCTCTTATTTAGTTCTGAATGTCCTTCTCAGTCCTTGGAAATGTTAATTATGAGGATAGATTTAATTGTGCCTCTGAGTGCATTCCAGACCCTTACCGCTGATTTTTGATTTTTGACTTAAAGATGAAGAACATAAAGACTGCATGACTCCATAATGGCATGTGACTCGCTGCTTATACATCTATAGCCATTATAAACAGGATACCAGATGGGAATATGAACCCTACCAGCAGTATCCTCACAGCTCAGGGACCCAGAGAGACTAAAATGCTGGATGATTAATCAGTGCTATGCATGGCACAAAGGTAAAGGGTGGGAGGATGACCCCACACATCTCAATGACCACTTGGCCTGGAGCAGATATGACTATCCCACTAAATAGCTAACGGCTGGTAAGAGTCAGGGGCTGTGAGGTACCACAAGACATTATAGCCAGACTTTCAACCATGGTAGCGGGCTCACAACATTTTACATGAGGATGAGAAGCTTGGAGCAGCTCACGGCAGAGAGCCTTAGACGCTGCCTCTCCTCTGCTAAAACTTTTGCATCCACTGTTTGTCACCATACATCCTGAGGATAGTGCAGTCCCCCATGCTCAGGTCCCAGGCCCATCAGGCTGACCATGGGCAAAGCAGTTGTGATGGTAGGGACTCCCATGGAGGCATTCTGCCCGTCCTCCTTCTCAGAGACTGCGAGGCCTGGGACAAGGGTGGATCCTTTCAGTAATCATTCATTAATGAGTGTGTCCTGTTGCTACAGACACAGGATTCAGTTTTCTGTTACTCCCATATGGCACCCTGTAGTGCGTGTTATCCAAACTCCAAGTAGGGAGATGGAGAGGGAACAGGTACTGGAGTGTCACTTGAAAACCACAGGAGGAATTAAAACATATCTTTTCCCTGTGAGTGATGGCGACAGGGATGCTGACCTGCTCTGACAAGCCCCTGCCATGAAGGAGACAGCAGGATGGTTTGTAGAGGAGTCTACAGCCAAGGAAGCCAAGGCTTATGGGTTGGTTTCCCTTCAGAAAGTTTCAAACCACATGTGCAGTGATGACGTCTGGCCAAAGTGACTAGACTTAAACTAACTCATAGACATTTCTTTGAACTACTTGTAACAGAGATGGTAAAGATTCAACACAAATCACTTCAACTTACTGATCCACTTCACAGAATCACAGATTCACAGAATGGTTGTGGTTGGAAGGGACCTCTGAAGATCATCTTGTCCAACTCCCCTGCTTGAGCAGGTTCACCTAGAGCAGGGTACACAGGACTGCGTCCAGGCGGGTTTTGAATATTTCCAGACAAGGAGATTCTACAACCTCTCTGGGCAGCCTGTTCCAGTGCTCTGTCACCCTCACAGGAAAGAAGTTTTTCCTCATGTTCAGCTGGAACTTCCTGTGTTCTAATTTGTGCCCATTGCCCCTTGTCCTGTCGTTGGGCACCACTGAGAAGAGTCTGGCCCCATCCTCTTGACACCCACCCTTCAGATATTTGTACTTCCATTGTGCCAAATTACTTGTAAACATAGCTGTAGTCTCCAGCATCTGTGTGCTGAGGCCTTTTCAAGCCAAGGGCCCAGAGCCTCAGACAGCACAGTGGCCCTTCAGTTTTTGGAGCAAGAGGTGACTTCTGCCATTGCTCAGGTCAGAATGACCATGTGAAGCCAAGAGCTCACAGATATCTGTGAACTGTCACACTATTCATCTCTGTAAGCACTGTTTCCCCTCTTCCAAAAATGTAATTCTGATCTGGGTTTCAATAGTCCCACGCTAACAGAAGTCCTGATTTGCACCAATGTTCAAGACCTAAAAATCCACCTTTTACCATATGTTCTGTTGAGTGAGAAAAGAGGCTGACTGGCACTTTTATTACTACATTCTCCAAGCCTTGATGAATAAATTCAACGTAGCTGTCATTCATGGGACAGCATGATGGCAAAATATAGTGGAGTTTCTCCGTGATCATTCTTACAGAAAGAGAGAACAGGGATGGAAAGCAAAAAACTTCAGTTTTGCAGAATGCCATTTTCCGTTCGCTCCAGAATGTCATTACTATATAATAAATGTGAGCTGGCAAGCATCTGCTTCTTAGTAGAAAAGTGAAGTATTTTGTTGGGGCTGAGGATAGTTTAATATCTGTGATAAATCATCTGCAGGAGGTAGGAAAGAAGGAAAAAATTGTTATAGAGCTCCTGCAGAGAAGCAGGATTGGCTGAGCCTGCTTAGAATTCAGAGCAGAACTTCTGCATTCATATTAACACCAGGAGCTTTGAGAGATCACACCTTAGTAGCCACATTTTGTTCCACATCATAGGAATTTAGCCATCTAAAAATTAAGCTAAATTTGGTAACTGTTGTGAAACTTCACACCCCTCTTTCTTTCCTTTTTTTTTCGAGAAGAACAAAATACAACCAATTAACCTCCTGCTAAAGGGATCACATGAACATCTATGGATCAAAGAACATGGGTCAACATGAAGAATAGACTAGAAGCTAAATCGAGGCAACTGTGGCAACAAATCAAACAGAACAGAATAGCTTCTGACAACCTGAACTGGAAAAAGGAAGCTTGTGCCAGCACAGGAGAGCTAGTCTGCTTTGCCATACTCTTAGATTATGTAATAAGAGAGCATAAATAGAAAGACAAGCAGAGGCAACCGCAGACCCGGAATAAATATGAGATCAATGAACCACTCCACACTTAAAAGATCTCACCCAAATGACCTTGGCACATTAAAAGCCAGCAAAGTCTATGCCTTGTGCTAATCTGTAATAGAAATAACTACAAAGAGCTGAATCTGATCTGGGAACAAAACTGTCCTTTACCTTATGTTCATGTCCTTTACCCATGCTTAAAATCAAGATTATAGACCCCGTGTGACCTTTCTACTGCAGAGTCCTGACTCCTGAATGTAAGGCGAAGGAAATGGTGAGGACAACCCAACCAGAAAATAAGCTATGCCTTCTTATGCCTTCCAGTCTCATAGTGCTCTGGTTTCTCCCTCACAAAAGAAAGCAAGAAACGAGAAACTGAACTCCGCTGAATCCCTTACCAAGGATCAACTGTCAAGAGACATCACAAGCCTTAGATATTTCCTCAGCCTGGTGGAGGCACAGATCTGGTTCCAGCTCTCTCTGGAGAAGAAAAGCATGTGGTCCTATTTTATATTTGAAAAAGAGGTAATTCTCTGCTGCAGGGCCAAAAGCATATGAGTAAACTTAGTTGGTAGGATATATACTTTTTTTTTTTTTGAAGAAAATTAATATGTAGGAGTCTGTGGACATAAATTCCTTTCCTTGGATGTTGTGCAACTCCATCCAGCTTAGACAGCTTTTAGGTCATAGTTTCCAATTTATGAAAAATTCCCTTAAGGTTTCCCCAAGAATTCTTTGAGTACTTCCACTTATGAAAAAATCTTATATTTCAGAGAAACACATGCAAGTCTAATAGAGTTACAGTCATACTAAAGAATCTCATTTAATTGTTCTTATAATCAACAAGAAGATATTAAATTCTCAGCAACAGATACTTCATGCCAGTTCTCATATAGAAACCTCGGCTGAGATTCCTCTGGGCTAGATACTGTAACACTTTCGTTTCAGGCACCTCTCCCTCAGAATAGGACCCAAACCCCAGAGCTGGAGCTCCTGAAGGAGGGTGGGGAGGCCCTTTCCACTGCAGCCTGATCCAAGTTTATCATGTTAGAGCTGGCCTTGAGCACCAGCAGCCAAACCCTTGAGCATGGCAGGGAGAGGTTGCTGAGCCCCTTGGTCTGCTCAGTGCCATGATACCCCTCTGTGGATCCAAGCTCCTGAGCTACTCAAGAGGACCGCTCCCTGAGTTTGGTTTCCTCTCCTGAGTTTTATCTGCTCTTCTGAGAAATGCCTCCTTATACCCATAGAGCCAAGGCTAGCCCAGGGCTTAGCATACTCAGCTGGGAAAATGGGAAACCCAAGCATTAATAAGACCTCTTCCTGACCTCAAGGGATTCAAACCTATGTTCCCTGGGAATATGTGAGTAAACTATCAGGTGAATAGGTTGTTGCTGGAGAGTATCTGATCATCCTGATTAAACTGACTTCTCATTCAGTGATGACTGCAGGATGTATTGAACAAGAAATAGAAAGCCTAGATAGAAGCTTTAGTCAATAGGATAATGTTCAGACAATTTTGTTAGAATAAAGGAAATCCTGGTATGTGTTTATGTGGGGAATTGTTTCTTTTTTTCTTTTTTTTTTTTTAAACCTGTAACTAATGTAAAATGCTTATACAGTTCCTGGTAGCTAGGACTGAATTCCAGCCTCCCTTTCACTGCATACTTTTTTTTTTTTTTTAATTATTATTTTCTGTATGGTACACAAGCTTAAAATACCCAAGACATTTTTTTTACCTGTCAGACTGACAATGGAAACAAAACTCTGAATGTGCACAGTCCTACTGAATTGATGTGCACCAGTATTCTCAGTGCTGAAGTCACATTATAACTGAAGACACTGGTACTTACGGGAGCATTCCGGACTGGGATTTGCTATTTTATCTAGTACACAGACATCTGCCTCTGCAACCTCTTGAAAATACTCTTTCTTTGTGGAAGAAAAGCCCTTTCAATAGAGGAAACATGCTAACAAATGGGACTGGGGAAGTCACTGGTGTTACTCTGTTCCTGTACAGTTAGTTTGATGATAAAAGCTAACAGGAATGACCTGGTTGTACATAAAATTTTGCTGATGGCAAGAAGCAAACCCTACAACCCCTTTCTGCCTGCTTAACCTCTTGGGTGTCAGATTCTTTTGCAGATTCAATCTTCCTGATAAAGTGGATTCTTGCTAAAGGAGGAAGGAAGCAATTGGGGATGTCCTGATTATTCAGAAAAGCAGGTATGTGATTCTTCCATGGACTTGGAGCTATTTCACCAGAAAGAGGAGCTTGCTGCTCATCTTCTTCAGCAAGAACCTTGGGCTCAGGTGGGCCCCCAGGCACCTGATTCCCAGCACGCTTTCAAAAGGACCTTTGAAAGTCAGACTGAGCCCATGAGAATATGTGCAGGTTTTTCACATTTTAGGGTGCCAGGTAGTGGTGCAGATTGCTGCAGGCATGCCCATTCAGGAGGTTTCTCCTGCAGCTGGGTTGCCCCTGTGAGGGCCCACGATCGTATGTGTACAGGCTCTTTATCTCTTCACTAGCTGTGGGTAACCAAGACATCTTCAGAACCCAACTGAACTCAGGAAAGGCCGCTGATGCACTGGAGATGGGCTCCACACAGCAGTCTGGGTCCTGGTCCCAACTCTCCAGCACAAGGACACCATCAAAATTGTGCTCTGGCTTTCTTCAGACTTGGTTTCCAGACTCTCTTCCCATAGAAACAGGGAATGTGTGTGGGGTGTCTGTGCCCAGGTGTTGGCAGCGGGGGCTGCAGGGCGGCCTCTGTGAGGAGAGGCTGGGGCCGCCCCGTGCCGGACACAGCCGGTGCCAGCCGGTGCCAGCCGGCTCCAAGGGCCCCAGGGCAGGACACAGCTGAGCCCCTCAGCCAAGCCGGGGGCGCCGGGGGGAAAAGGGGTTTCAGCAAGGGCCAAAGGCGGCACAGGCAGAGGAGGAGGAAGCCGAGGAGGGAGCAGCAGCGGAGGGACCCCGAGGCCGGAGGAGGAGGAGGAGGAGGGCGGGAGGGGCTGCAGGCCCGGAGCAGGGATCCCCTGCAGCCCTGCAGAGACCCCGCTGGAGCAGAGACCCACCCCGCAGCCCGGGGAGGGCCCCACGCCGCAGCGGGGGGAGATTTCCTGCGGGAGCCGTGGCCGTGGAGAGCCCGGGCGGGAGCAGGTTGTCCCTGAGGGACTGCAGCCCGGGGAAGGGCCCGCGCTGGAGCGGGGAGACGTGTGGGGAGGGAGGAGCGGCCGAGAGGGGCTGTGATGGACTGACCGCAGCCCCCATCCCCACCCCTGCGCCCCTCGGGGGAGAGGAGTCGGGAGTGAGGGGAGGAAGCTGGGCCTGGGGAAAGGGGTGGGAAGGTGTTGTTTTGATGTTTGTCTTTTTGTTTCCCATTACCCAAATAAGTTTGTTTTTTTTTTTTAATTGGCAATAAATTAGTTTTCCTCAAGTCAAGTCTTTTTTGCCTGCAGTGGTAACTGTCTTTGTCTTGTTCCATAAGCTTTTTTTTCCTAATTTCTCTCTAGTTGAACAGGGAAATGAGCAGCTGGGTGGGTGTTATTAGCCCTTGCTGTTATCCAGGGCTAAGCCACCACAGCACTGGGAAGCAAGTGAAGGGCCAGTCCAACCCTGCCCTTACATGGAGCTGGGATGTGGCCAGGACATTAACCTGGGCTGAAGGGATCAGAAATAGAAGTTGCCTTCACACTTTTAAAATCCATCAATAGGACAGATACAGTTCAAGGTGGCCATGGAAAATAATGAACAGCCTTTTTCACATTCACTTTGAGAAGTTTCCTGATGAATACCCTTCATACAGGTTCTCTTTCGTCAGAGCATGCTCCTCCAAGTTCCCTCTATCCCTATGGCTAGCAGCATGTCTCATTTTTTATACCAGATCTTCATCCAGAAGATACCAAATAAATGCTGATAAAGTTGTGTCAGGAACATCATGGAGTTCCTCCTGCCCGCAGCTTCTTGTGGGATTTCAGAGCACTGGGGGATCTTGCTCCATGTTTGCCCAGGCCACCAGATGCAGTGGTTTCTGTGCCATGATTTGGAATTAAATAGGAAATTGTCTGAAGGACAGAAGACACAGAGACATTTCTAAGATAAGAAACAAGCCAATAAACTTCATTGGTGCCTTTGGAAATGACTCCACCAGGGCCTTTCAAGCTTACGTCACGTTTTATTAATGGATGTGCATTTCAAAAGCTGTTATTTCTCCTCAGTAGTTTCCTAATGTGCTCTCCACTGCACTTCCCCTAGTTCTCAAACACATTTCGCCTTTTGGGCATCTTGGGCAGAAGAATATTCCATTAAGGGCTGGCTACTTGGAGCGCTCCCAGGATGGCATCGCTCTTGCCCACGCCTGGCATATTGCTTAGCAACGCCGAGGAACATTTATTGCACATCCTGCTATTTATGTTTCATGCTTCACATGTTAACTTTCTCTCCTGCCTCCAAGTTCCTCTGATGGAATTGCTGTACATTAGATGCCCCAATAGTGAAGGACAAACATAAGCCCCTGTGCTGTCCCTACAAAACTAAGCAGACAAATGATTTCACCTGCTGTGACAAGCCTGTCAGCTTTTCCTGCTTGTTGTAGCACCTGATTAATATCAAATATACACTCACTGCTAAAGTAATGCTATATTCACAAATACAGGAATTACAACAAGGATGCTCCCATCCTTTAAAGCTGATAATGATTCATCTAGGGTGTTTTTTAACACAGTAAGGCATTCCATTTTGTGCAAGGTCCTGCCTTCTTTGTCCTGTCGGCACACTCCAAAAGATCTCCTTCCCCTTTGATGTCCCTCCATGATATTGGTACAGCTGTACCTCCACACTGGTATTCCCCACATGCACTTCTTTCAAGGAGCACAGCTGACTGGGAAAGACTGGGAATGACTGGGCAGCAGGAGGCACAAGTGGCTAATGGTGACCAAGAACACCAACTCCACCTGGCAACTGCTGGCTAAGGGTTTTTAATAATTTTGCTCTTCCTGCTTTTCTACTCCCAGAGTGTGTATCAACAGAAAGACCAGACTGGCACCATAATGAGCTATGCTACAGTGCAGCAGCTGCAGCACACAAAAATATTAAGGTGTAGGATTTTCTGTCCAAGGGGCTTCACATTTTAAATCTGTGACTCTGTTTACAGTTGTTTAGAGAGGAGTTCAACAGCTTGATATAGGTTCAGAATAGAAATTTACCCTGCTACCCCCAGACGAATGTTTTTCAGGGAGGAAGGAGAGACAAAATTCTCTTTAATATCCAGCTGAATTTCTTCACAGTGAATGAAAATGTCTAGCAAAGAGCAAAAACATTATGTATTGAATATAAATAAGATGTGGAAACATAGGGGGAAAATATCAATGATAGCTGTCTGAAATGCAATGGGCTAGATTCACAGAGGTATGTGAAAACCTCTTTTTGCTCTCATTTCATTTAGCATCTCTCAGATTTCACTTTAGGATTTGGGGCTTCAGTCTGATTTTAAAGAACTATTTCTGGAAGCAGCCGAGCTATGTTCTGGGAACCGATCCCAGTAATCGAACATGAAAAATAAACTATGACCGTATACCTGATGCAGTAATTCCATTTTCCTTATGCACTTGACTGGAAAGAAGATGAGAAAGAGCCCCTTATGAAATATTTTACACAAATTTAAGATAGACATCTGTAGAATAAATATACAATATTGGACACTGTGACTTTGACACAAAGAATCAGTTTGAACCTTGATGTAAGTGGAAATTATTTCTGTATGTAGTCAAATACCACAATTCTGAGGAAGAATGGAATACTTTGTGGGAGAAGAAATAAGCATATTAGTTTAGAAGAAGGATATTAAGTACAGTTGGGAATACAGAAAATTTCAGATTAAAATCATATAAATTACAATCATATAAAAACGGGTCAGTTACTGCCATTACAAAATAAATGAAAGCACAACAGTGGCAAAAAAATCTATTATGAGATTCAGAAAGCTCAATTTCTCATGGTGTTAAGTGCTGTGAATCAGAATATATGCACACAAGGTACTTCAGCTTGTCTATAGAAATTGCAGTGAAATTAGACATTTTGTCAATGCTTCTTTCTAAGTTTTCAAGGCATATCTAACTGAAATGGCTTCAGGGTGCAGGTAAGTTTTTTAGTTGTTTGGGTCATGTCTTGAAAGAATCAACACAGATTTGAAAGCTAACAATGGATCACTAAGAGAAAAATAAGTGCAAGGGAGAAATTGCTATGTGTATCTAACTGTTCCTTACTAAATACTGTAAGCCATACAGCAAGCCTCCTCAACAAAAATCTAAACTAACAGTAACATCGTACTCAGGATATGAAATAAATGTGGGGAAAACAATGTGGACATATGTCTTAGTTAACGTCAGTGGTTTTCATTCTGCCAGTGTGTGCAGGTAGGTATGAGTGGATCAAAGAGGATGATTGTGTTCAAAACCCATTCACTCGGGGGAAGTGGCAGCTCACTCACTCTCACGCAAAGCAGAGGTGAGGATCAACACCAAGTGCTGCAATATGGGCTTGGGAGGAAGGCAAGACTCCCTATTTATAGCCCCAAGAGTGACAGTGGCTCACACCCTTCTGCTCTGTTTTATCAATGTGCTACCTACTGGCAGGACGGGGAGGTCCAAGCAGCTGTTTGAGCAACACCATCTCCAGTGTAAGGTATTTCTTCCCGAGTAAGGGAGTGCATCCAGCAGCTTCCCACTGAGATACGGCTGTCTTTGTGCAAGATTCATGGCAAAGACTTAACGGAGCCTCAGGATGAGTAATCCATACATTAAAATGTACTGTCCCTGCCCAATTACGAGAGGAACTACCTGACTACTCAAACTTGTTGGGACTACTACCTCCTTTGGAAACTAAAGTCTTTGCTCTCAGTTGTACTTTGATGTGGTAGTATCAGTCTTGAAATCACAGACGTCATTCATACCACATAGGGAACCAGGGTACGGTCTGGCCTTTTTACTTTAACAACTGAGCCAGAAGTCCCATAGTTCATAAATGCTACATACTGATCATGAAGTGGCAGCCATACAGCAGCTGTGACCAGCAGCAGTTCTCATCAAGAAAAGATGGTAAGAACAGAAGGACATATTCCGAATTCCTGGTGGGAGCTCAGTGAGCCCAAAAAGCACAGCCTTGATCTGTCTAGCCACTGCCATCACATCATCTTTCAGGACAGAAGCTTTCTGAGGCCAAAGGCGTCCCAAGACAGATAACCCATAGAGTTCAAATTTCAGATACAACTTGGGCTGCTGGAGACTACCACTGATGGCAAAAACCAGGTGCAAGCCATCAGTAAAGTTAGTGTGCAAGGATTTTAAGTCAAGTGGGGACCACTGGTAGTCAGAAAATGCGGGTCAAGGTGCTACAAGCCTTCAGGAAACCTTATGTTCCTTCAGGTCTCCCAGCCAAATATTTTAAAGAAGCTGATAAACACTTGCTGGTGCAGAAGTGTTCTTACTTTCAGAAGACTGCAGAAATTGCAGATGGTTTTTAAGACAGACTCACGGCCTCTTTTTTTTCAGGAGAATTCCAAATATCTGCTGACACCCTCAGGCAGAAAGGCAAATTTTCTTTCAGTTTAAAAAGAGCGTGCTTCTCTCTCTCTAAAAAAAAAAATTAAAAGCCCCAACAAAAAACCCCAAACCCAAAAAACCCTCATCCAAAGTAACTCAGGAAGAGGAGTTTGCTCATTTTACCCAACTCAGCTGCAAAAACATCCAGAAGTAGCTCATCTGTAATATCCTGTGCTCAGGGCTGTGAATAACATGCCACAGTTCCTGTTCTGAGCAACCTATAACAGAAGTCTGAAATATGATTTATTTGCTTCTTATCCTTGGTTATTCAGGGTTTTTATCTCCCTACAATATCTTCTCTTACTAGACTGTAAATACCCTCAAGGTGAGAAGAGCTCAGGAGGCCCAGAGCATGGTTTGGGACCTGCTGAATGCCAGGCAGTAGGTGCCATCTTTTCCAGCAGTAGGAGAAAACCAAGAAGCAAAGAGGCAGAATGGCTCCACGTTCAAAGAGGCAGAATGGCTCCATGTTCAAACATTAGCAATAGGGCTACTCTGTTCCTGTAATTCTGATCCTGGCCCTGGGCACCACAACGGTCTGACCATATCGTGGTGATGACACCCAGAGTCTTATCCTCAGCCTCCTGCTACTTCAACTGTTCTTTCTAAAGTGCCAGCTCTGTGTGATTAGGTGAGAATTTAAGTACCTGTTTAAAAACAAGTTTCTTCATTTGCAAAATTAAAAAGAAAAAAGGAGGGGGGGAAGAAAAGCTATTTATTCCAGTCTCATTATATTAAATTGGTTTCCTCCTTCTTGGGTGAGAAATTTTGCACTTCTGAGGCTCATTTGAACCTTCAGCATCCTCATTTCCATGTTCTTCACTGCTAAAAGGAAACAACAGGGACACTGCTCCGTTCTGATAAAGGTTTCCTGTGCCATGCCATTTTCTGGAGAAGGTGATTTTCCAAATAAGGAAACTACCTGTTACTGTACACCAAAAAGTTTTCAGTTTTGCTGTGATCCTGTGTGCAACAGGAATTAATCCACTAATGCAGAGCTAGGGTCATACCCTCTCATGTTACCACCACTGAACACAATTTGAAAAGGTCTTTTTTATGAAAACGTAACCCAGAGTAACCATTTTTTCTATCCCTGTTTAACATATATCCCTTAACAGTTGCTCTGGCTTGGAATTTTACTGTAAGGGTGGCATCTTGCTCAGAGGAGTAAGTAAGTGCCAAGTTGCCATGTGCAAATACCTACCATTGACTTGTGAATGACATAATGCAGTACAGCAAGTGCAGACTTCAACAGCAAAGGGCACACAGGAGGTGGTAAGAGGATTGTTACAGGATAGCAGGAAAACGACCATCTTTTGTTCTGGAAGAGACATGATTTGTTAGAAGGGAAGAAAAAGTGAAATGTGAGCTCAGAAGGATCAAGAAAGGGCTTCTGCAATGGAGCTAGGCCACTGTAGGCCAGATAGGACCAGCCAGAGGAAAATTACAGTGCAGAAATGACAAATGGAGTATGAATGCATTTCTACGTTTCAGACTGAAAACTTGAAATCAGTCAATACTCCTTGATGTTCACATCTCCTCCTTCAGGTTTCCAAAGGTTCTTTGGGGGTTTTTGTTGTTTGTGATTTTTTTTTTTCAAAGTGAAAACTAGGTTTTAACAGATATGCTCTCATGACCAATCTTTTCCTTTCTTGCCCACGCAAACCCTCCTCTTCCCCATCTGCAAGAAACGATCCGGAGAGAAGTAATCACAGGCATCAATATCTAGCCTCAGCACCTTTACCTTGTACATCAGGGGACACAGGAAAACAATACAAAACAGAAGGAGAAACCTCAGACGTTTGGGGGAATTTTTTACTGGACTGAGGTGATTTGCTCGATGGAGTTACTCACCTGGGGTTAGCCCATGGCACTTCCTCATGGCACACTGCCTTTTAGCGGAGAGGTGCCCTGAACTAGGTCAGTTGCCAGAACTAGCGTAGCTGCTTCATGTGTTACCTGTTATCAGCTCTGAGACAGTTTTATCCTAAATGCATGAGTCAGGACCCTCCGCTGAGCTGAGATTTGCATCAAGTCCTTTGTCAGAAGAACAGCTACAACAAAGATGATTGAGGTTTCATCTGAACATAAGAAGTGAGAAACACTTCAGAAGGAAGAAAATCTGAATGTGCGGTGTGAATGGGAAGAGAGGTACAACTGGGAGGACCAGGATCATGGACATCATTAAGTATCTGCATGAAGTCCAAATGCAATCTTAGTGGATTTTCCCCATTGCCAATGCAGCATTCAAATTCAACAGGATGGCAAGGACAATTACGTCCCTGCAGCTATGATTGATGTGAGCCATTCGACTAGACAGCAAGAACTTTCCTGAATTGAACAGATAGAGCTGATAGCAAGTATTGGTGGAGGAAACAAGACTGAAAGATAAAGTCCAAGCTACAATTGGAGGCATCATTTTGTATTGGTCTGAAGAACCCTGCAGTGGTATAAAAATCAGGCTCTTCTTCTGCAGTTGGTAGTCAAATACAGGATCAGTGGGAAAAGAAGAATATGGGAGCATTGTAAGGGGAAGCACTGAGGGAAGGTGCAACGGTGCAAAGAATTGCTTGACAACAGCCAAGAAATAAATGAACTAAAAAACACTAGTAGGTTTATCTGGAGGGCTCATTTGGACAGAGAATTACTTTTCAAATCTTGTGTTCCTTTCAGCCAAAATGTGTCTCAGACCCTCTTTAGTTCAGGAAGAAGAGTCGGGGGTGAGTGGAGGAATCTAGCAGAGAAAGAGAAAAAAAAGAGTAAAAGCAAATCTGAAAAGTCAAACCGAAATCCAAAATGCAGGTTGAAAGGTTAATGAATGCAAATAGCTCAACTGGGGTGCTGCATATTGAAAACTAGCAATCATGTTGAACAAGGGAATAATCAAGAAAGGACAAAAGAGAAACATACTGGGCCATGGTAAAGGCACAATTAAACCCGCTGATGTAAGTCTAATGCTTTTTCATGGAGATACATCCAGTGCAAATGTGGTCCAAATTTGGAAAATATGATTTGCCACATTTTTCTTTTTCTAATGAAAACATTTCTGCTGTTCTCATTTTTGTATAAACAGCTATTTATACAAACATTGCTAGTTTTATATAGGCAGTTTTAATCCATTAGCTTCCCTCCAAGTACTCCCAAAGCTAAAGGTGAAAACAGCAATGCTCTACAAAGTACCATTCCTAATTACCGCAGCTCAAGGGTTAAGGGTGTGAATGGACACAGGACAAAACAGCAACATTCACAGACTGATTCATGAATGGATACCAGCAGAAGGGAGAGCTTATAAACCAACTTATAAATGGGTACAGGAAAAAACAGTGAGAAGTTTGTTGTATTTGAACAGCTTGGTCAGCAAGTCTGTGCACAACTGTTCTGCATCGCAGGGTGAAAACTTTGCAGCAGGAAAAGGTTTGAATTTATGCTAAACATGGCAGCCAGGTATGTTGTACCTGAATGTAAGTATCTGGCAGTGGCTTTCTGTGATGCACACGGGCTGCATTCAGTTTCTAAGTAAAGTTTCTTTTTTTCTAACCAATGAAGCCATAAAGAGAATGGGTTGACAGAAGTGTATAAGGAAGCTGTAGCCTTCCCCATTAACATCACCTGGGGCACATGCTCTGCATCACATTATGGAGAGGACACATCACCATGGAGCCAAGTCCTCCTCCTTCCCAGCTCCTAGTTAAAATGCTGTGGACACCTCCAGCCTGAGAAATTGCCTCTGTACTTTTAGACATCACTGTATGACATTAAAGGAATGTGAAACTAACTTTTTTTTTCTTTAGCAATCATGCTAAAAGCACTTAAACATAGGTCAAGATAAGGTAAACAGTATGACTCCATCACTGAATGGTTCTAATAAATAAGGATAATTTTCTCAGTAACAGTTATACGGCATCCCAAAAATCTTTCTTATCACTGCTCCTTTCATTCTGTTTTTTTTACCGGTATAAAAAAACTCCAAACAAATAAACAAAAAAACAAACCACACTTCTGATATAACTGGAGATTCCTGATCCTAAATATGATCAGGGGTTTTGTTTCTTTGCCCCATACAGTCTGGTTGCTCCTTAACTGTGGATTATGCCCTGTCATGGGAGAAGCAGCTTTTAACAGTTTTTAAAATGAAGGAAGCTTCTCAGGTGAGTATTTTTAATCTGAAACAACCTGGACCCCAGTAAAGTTGTTGGGCCTGAAGGAGAAGGGATGGGATGTGTTTTGGTGCAAGAGACAACTGGAGACCTCATTAAAGCCTCTGAGAGACAGAGACTGCCAGGGCTCATGTCTTGTAAGAGGTCTGGGTTTTATCAGACTACATGCTGTGGACCTGCCATATTCAAGAAAATAAGACTTTGGTTTCTGTCTGTTTCTTAATTAAAGTGTTTCTAGGAAAATCTGCCCTCTAAAAGAAGCTACCTGGTAAAGAAGAAAAGAGTATCTAACCAAAAAAGCTCCGTGTAAAATTATTTATTTCAGGCAATAGCAGATCCCATTAAAAAAATGCATTTTACTCCTTCAGAGCTCAAAACTAGTGTTTTTTAAAAATCTACCTTGTGGTGACACATGTTCAATACCCAGTTCTGACCTTGGGTACTGGCTTAGGTCTGAGTGCCATAAGATTTCCGATACATGAGGATACCATATAAGCGATACAAGAGAAAGAAAAGAGAAGAAACATGTAACTTGTTTCCCTTTTTTTTTTTTTTACTGAAAAAAAGGGAGGCAAGAGAGGTATCTGATAACTCTGCATGAGTTAAAAAACTGCCAGTAAAAGGAAAGACAAAGATCACCCTCTGAGCTCAGGGTGTGATTTGTAGCAAGGGTTTTGCCCTGGGATTTTCTTTCTAAGAGAAAGGCAAATAAAACAAAGAAAAACAAGCTTCAGTCTGAGGCTGGCAAAGAGACCCATAAATGTGCACATTGCTTCCAAAGCAAGGTGGTTGAGCCAAAAAATATTGGGATCATTGAAAACAGATTAGAGGTTGCCCTGGGGGAAGTGGAGTACGAGAGCTGGACAAACCTTGATGGGCTGAGGTACCTTTACTCATTCCCAGAACAACTATACAGTTTCCTCCTAATAAGCCATTCAGTTACACTGCTGAAATTATGTGGTTTCAAGGTCTGAAAGGGGCTATTAGTCTTTTCTCAGTAAACCCAGTAGTAAGGAGATATAGATTCAAAGACACCTGCCTGAAACAAAGTGTTACTTAACGCATTACACAGAGCACCTTTAAACAGTTTACTCTTTAAAATGGGGAGGATATGGTAGAATCGCTGCCCACATAAGCAAGAAAAACAGCACAATGTGCAAAGTCTCCAAGAGTAAACAGCAAAACAAGCATTTTTTAGTTTATTCTTTCTTGTATAACTCCCACACCAGTAAAACAACCCTGAAAATGAATCAGCAGTATTACCTCTCAGCATCAGCTATCTAATCCCTTAGCAAGGGAGTGCTGCGGGGGGGAGGTTCTCCTTTCTCCTGTAGTTAAGAAGTGCATCTATTTTCCTTTCTTTTACACAGAACATACTGCTCTCTGTCCTCAACAGGAGGAAAAAAAAAACCCACAAAACCCAAAAAAACCCCAACCTAACCAACCAACAAAAAAAAACCAAAAAACAAACCCCAAAAGCCCTAATGAAGTCAGAGTTTATTTCTCTGATAACAAATGAGAGTATCAGAGACTGTTAAGAGAAGAGGCTGGGGGGTGTGTGTGTGGAGAAAAAGTCCCTTAAATACTAAACTAACAATTCCATAGAGCCTTTTTTCTGCAAGTTCTGGAAAGAAGCTTTATTAAATGATTTACTCTTAGTTTAGACACAGCACTTACTTACCTTAGCAGAATCTGGTTGGAAGCTGTCTGCAGCCTGCTTCTAAAAACATAGCCTTGTGTCAAACCAGAAGTGCAGGAAGAAGAGATGAGTAGACCCAGAGACTCAGCTCTGTCTCAGCATTTTGAGATGGTTTATTTTGTTCAGATCGGGCTTTCAGCAGCAGACGCAGTTAGTGTGAACAATGTACTGGGTCTACGTGCATGAGCAGGACATTGTCAGCTCTGGCTGCAGCACTGGTGGCAGCAGTGTGAAGAATTGTGTGAGTGGGAACAGCAAGTGGGGACCTGTGCATGGCTGATAATTTGCTGTGGACCTGCTACTTTTTGTCCAGATCTTGTGATATCTCCAGTATTGCCTTAAGTATAACTCCTGCTGCAATTACCTTCCTGTTTTGCTACTCTGGGTCTGCCAATTCTTCTGACATCCTTCTTCCCTAGAGCAAATGCCAGTTTATCCTCCTAATCTTCAAAGGTCTCCAGTTACTTCTGCCCTACCTGTTCTTCTTATCAGTTAGCAGCTAGGTTGGCTCCTTCCTTTGCTTTTTAGGTGGCTGTACTGTTGATTTAAATCCTGCTCCTTGCTGCAAGTTCCTTTCTGCCACCTTTCTTGTGTGAGATAAATATAATTTTAAAAGTTTTAAGCCTGTCAACTTGTCTGCAGCTCAGCCTTACCTCAAACCCCACTTTGGCTTAAAGCAGCAGCTGCCATGAGAAACTAACTGAACTGCTGGTGCATTGCCACCAAGCCTGTTGACAGGGAATTAAGAGCACAGTCAATTCGTGTTAATGCTTCCCATTACTCTCGTTACCCCAGACCTTTCCACCTCTGCTTGTTATTCATTTTCTTCTCCTGTTATAACTTCTCTGAAAACCAAGGCAAGTTCTTAGTGCCTGGAGCTAAAGTCCGCTATGCAGTGGGATGAGACCTGGCCAACAGTCAGTCTGCATGGCATGCAAGGAAGGGAAGGGAAGGGAGTTTTATGTGGGAAGTTGTGGACTCTGGCACTGAAAAACTTAACAGTTCTTAGCTGTCACATCCTAGCAGTCTACAGGTGAGGGGATGGTAGCCTTTATCCTGCCAGATATCACAGAATTTTGAAGATGATATACTAACATGTTAGCATGTTTGTCGCCTAGCCATGTGGAGGTGGTGTTTGTTGTTTGCCTCACAGCTTGATCCTCCACAGCCTCTCCACTGTAGAGCTCGCCTGAAAACAAAGGGCAGCTTATTCAGCTTTCCCACATAAGAAGCTCTTCTTCGAAGAGATGCAAAGAGGCTTTCACAGCTGTTAAAAAAGCAATGCTGGGACACTTAATACACCTTCCTTCTAAATTATCTCTGGGTTGCAGAAGAGCTAGAGTACAAGATTATGGTGTGTTGCATCTGCCAGGGAAACTATGATTTTGTAGGTTCCTTGTGAACTGTACTTTAAAATATCAAAGACCTCACACTTGCCTCTCTTACTGTTCTTACAACCTCGGCTTGCTATTTCTTAATCTTCCCCCTAGCTACCACCCACCTCCCTGCCTGCTGTTCTCAAGCTGGTCTTTATTAACAGGGGCAGAGGATGAGCAGAGCCTGTGGAGGCAGGGGCTGAATGAGATCACTCCTGTGGCACTTTGATGCTGTTTCGGTCTCAGGCTAAGGGGAAGGAAGAGCTCTGTGGATGGTCTGCAATGACCCACTCCTGCAGCCCTCACCCTTTGGTACCCGATGCACATGGGCTGTGGACCTGCAGGGCACAGATCAAGACCTGCGTGCCAGCCTGAGGCAGGGGAATTTGTGACAGTGAGTGTTCCTGAAGAGCAGCCAGCAAGAGCAACCACTCCCTTTATCAGAGGCATGAATGGCCACACTGAGAGTTTCTCGTCACCAGTGCTGCCTGGCTGCCCACGCTGGCTATAAGCACTGTTCGGGTCTATATCAGAAATGATCACATCGTGTACCAGGTGGAGGTACCTGACATGGTACCCCTCACACAGTCCCCTTCCCTCCTCTGCCTCTTCTGCTAAGCTCACCTCAAGCAGTGAGGGAGAGGAGGAACCAGGAGACCTGAGATGAAGGAGAGCTGTGGAAATGGCAGCTCCCTGGGGCTAGGGGAAGCTGAGGGTTTGGGGAAACTGAGAGGTTTGTGCTTCTGTAAGGATGAGGTCATGAGATGGCCTCACAAAGGCGACCAAGGGAAGAGTTAGGGTAGGTAATGAGTGATCTGAAGAAATTTTGTACTGTGGTGCTGTTTGATTGAGAAATAATTCCCAACTTTGTTGACAAGGACACAGATACTTCTCATTTCCAACACACTCCAGAGTGCCCACCCAAGCTGGAGTGCATGGTTTTGTCTATTGGGGCAGACGTCTTTTTGGGCAGTAGTCAGGTGGGAAGGGAGAAGCCGCATTCCTGCCAGACAGTAAGACAGTACCAGTGTAAAGATCTCCCCAGCTCTGTACAACAGCCTGAACCTCTTGTAATCTGTTTTTTATTCCCTGCTTTTTTTTTTTGAGATTTCCAATGTAATCTTTATGTATCTCCATTTTCCATATATAAAGCAGGAATAATTATTTCTTCTTTCCTTCCTTCCTTCCTTATGAAGATCAACTTGTTAAAGTCTAAGTTGCTGGGGTCTTCAGTACTACAGTTGTATAGATATTAAAAACCAGACAGACACAGTTCAATCATATGTGTTTGGGTTAATATCAATTTTACTTTGCCTTTCAGCTATCAATGATGTCGTTGGCTACAGGTGCATTAGGAACCTTTAGAAAATCTCTCTGGTCTCCGTGATACCAAATTTTGTCCCATTCTTTTGCCACCGTCTCAGAAGATGAGTGGTGGCAAAAGAAAGGAAGATAACAAAGAGCTGGGTTTCATTGGAGATGCAAGTTTAGAGAAGTTTTAAAGACAGGATAGCATCTACTATTGCTCAAAAGGTCCATCTTTCCTGCCCAACACTAGCTACTAACCTCTCTATATAAATGTCAGCATCTCCCTCAGCAACTGCCACTCAGTCGACGTTTTCAGGCTTTAGAACACACACTAGGCAGAAACAGGTTTGCTATCTTTCCTGCCAATGCTAATGTTTCAAATATTTGTGCTGTTCTTCATGTAGGTTTAATATAACTCATTGTGGTAATATTGTTGCTAATTAAATAAAAAGCTGCATGACTCAGAAACCTCCTCTGCAAGGATCTTGAATAACTGTAAAAAGATGCAATTTCTGTGTGTGGAACAGGGACAGTATTCCTTTCTAACAAAGCGTGCAAACTGCAGCATCTTGTTAATGCAAGTAACCTGATTCATGACAGCCATCTTGCCAATGTGAAGTTGAGAGCTCATGGAAGTGCATTTGTTCATATTTTACTTGTTCTCTTTCACGCTGTTCGGGAGTTGTTACTGTCTAGTTCTTCAGAATTACATGTTTTAAACTGAATCTCTAGCACAGCTTTTAGCTGTGCAAGTCCGAGTTCAGTCTGCATTTGTTATAATTTTACTGGGGACTTGCTAGAACTCCAGCTGATAGGAGATTCAAAGACAACTCATAAGCTACTGCTCACCAAACCCATTGGCAAGGGTGTGCTCTGACCCTCCTTCCCTTCTTTGCCCCCACACCTACCTCTTACTATAAAACTTCAGTTTTAGTTCAATTTGTGGCAGCTGATAAATTTCACTCTGGATATTCAGTGATTGCTGCCAAGGGGCAACCGTCATGTAATAATTTCAACATCTGCAGAACTGGGCCATTAGACGTTTAATTGATAAAGAATGCTGTTGGCTATCAAGGTCCAGATAGCCTTTAAATGAAGGGTGTCCACAACAGAATGATTGGAATCTGAAAACTGAAGAACATGTTGACTATTTTTGAGATGTATTTGAAAATACAATTCAGCGTGTGCTAAATTAATGATCACAGGTATGGATCAGATGGTTGGTCCAGTAAAAAGAATCCACACGCCATGTGCCTGTTTCTGCTGTGATGTGTTGGTAATTAGTTTAAATATATCTGTTACATCTGTTGATTTTTTGTTCTACTTTTGAGTAATAATCCAATCTGCATAATTATTTAAAAATAATTTAGCTCCATACTGCAGCAAAATTTATTATAATACTGTAAATAAACCAAAATGAAGATTGCGCAAGTCCCAGGGCAGTAACGACATAAATGAATAGGGATGGATAACTCATTTTAACACACACATGAAATATTATTTAAGCTGGCAACCTGCTGCGTTTCTTGATTATATCATAAGCAACCTTCAAGATTATGTAAAAGCTGTAAATATAGCACTGAAGCGATTCATGGTTAAGAGAGGATTGACGGAAGCACTGTCTTTCTTAATTATTCAGCTATCAAATTTAGAGAGGCTTTGTTGATCCAGCAGCAGCAGACTTCTGCCCTCCAGTGTAATTCTCACTTGTGCTGAGCACCTGGTAAAAGTGAAGTATGATTGGAAAAAAGGTGAATTTATCTCCTTTTCCATGCTAAACATAGTTTGTTACTCTTTTTGCCTTATCTGATTGCTTTTTTGTTCATAAACACTGAGCTAAGCATTGTGTCAGAGCCCAGCTGCCCATAGAGACCTTAGATCTGCAGTGTTGTCCCTATTTAGGGCAACTCTCAGGCACCTGGTATTGTGTAATCACACACACAGGTGCTTTCCTGACCTGGAAACAGCTAAATATGTCCATACCCAAGTGATCTTCACTCTTTTGGCCAGATCAGCTTTGAAAATGTTCCCTTTTGTTCTATTCTAGTAGGAGAGCTGTGTTTCCGCAGTGCTGAAACACCTCACAGGCTCAGGCTAATTTCAGGCTGGTTTTAGGTAAATCCTTCAGGCCCTAACGCAGGATAGCATTTTCCACTCTTTCTCTGTGCATCTCACATACTATTAGAGCCACATCAAAAGCTAAAACTTGGTAAAGAGTCTAACCAGGACCATACCAAGCCATGGTTCTGTGACCTGACTGTCAGGGATTTGCAGGTTGGAGTATGAAGTGTTGGATTTGATGTTTAAACCTCCAATGTATTGAAACCCACTATCTAAGAGGACTGTCTTCCTGCATGTCCTCCTGCCAGAGGTGAGATCCTCAGGGGTGCAGATACTGGGCTCCAATGGAAGGAGTCAAAGAGGACACTGCCATCCCTTGGGGACCAGCTGGTGCCAGAATCCACTTGCCAGGTGTGTCCCCAATAGTCCAAATATTTTGCCTTTTAACAGCAAATTATGCCTCTCCTTTTTTCTCAGATAGTCAAAATTGGTGGAGTATTCATGACAAGGATCATTTAAGTGGAATGAGGCTGGAGCACAAGCTTAACACCTTAAATGGAACTGGACCATACATCATATGTCTGCCATTAGGTTATTGAGCTGTAGGATGTATTTTAAATGTAGCAAAATTCTGGCTGACCTCGGTAGTTCAGAACTGAATCTGTAAAATCAAAATGGATTAAAAATGTTTCATTTTAGAAATTGAAAAACTGTATCAATTCATATCACAATAAAGCCAAGATTTTTCCAAGGAATGAAGAAAGGGAGAAATAAGAGAAACATATTCAGAACATAGGGCTGTAGTGAGAATCAGATATGTTTAAGAATAATCTTTACGTTGTCATATCCCTGAGGACTGCTGCAGAATTGGTTTCATGTAACTGAGTGGAAATGCCACCTTTCCTGAAATAGGTAGTCTTAAAAAAATATTTGTTTTGAAAAATCCATTTTCTGGGAGGTGGAGAAGGAAGTGGAGCAGAAATGGAGTTTCACCTTAAACCTTTGTAAACAGCTATACTTTAAGAACCAAGTCTAAATATAAAAACAAATCTGCAGAGTGTGTGAGCATGGGTGAATAATTTTTTTTTTTTACCTTCACAGTAATAGACTAGACTTTTCAGTAAGCATGCTCATAAGTTTTACTCCTAAAAGTACTGAAAAATTTATATGAGTTTGATACTACAGGGATTCATAGTTCTATTAACATTTCAGGAGCCAAAACTACTTATTTTCCCAATAGATATTTGATATTCTTGTCTTGGCTGGCTTAAATGAAATATTTGCCTCAATGTTTAAGAATGTAGATCAGGGGAAAAACTGCTGGTTTTGTGGATAGAAAGGAGCTTTCATCTGACTTTTATAAATTTAGGACAAAACCAGCAAGCAATCCAACCTACTGCAGTCTCAACTGCATACTATTTAGATTGTCAGATTCACAGAAAAATAAATGACAAAAGAATTCTCAGGATGCAGTTATGTTGTATGGATTTCATGTAATTTTCAAAATTTCATGGTGTGGAAGTACGTTATTTGATGGGGAGACGGATCACTAGCTCATTAGTTAGGAATGGGTCTAGAATACTTTGACCCTTGGCAAAATTGCATTGTCACTTCTGGGTGTATCAAAGATGGATCTAACTGTGTTATTCTCTCAGTTACGGCATCACTGACTCACACTGCTTCATGAAAGCAGAAACAATCTACTTAAAATATTCTCCTCTGTCAAAGTTTTAATTTTATTTCTATGTAAATAATGCATGTGCACAGGCACTAGTGCCACTGTCATTAACTGGGAATAAACCTGGAACTTTCGGCTCTGAAGATACAAATCCACGCAATTTGAGCAAAAGCAGCAATTCTGTCACATACTATTAAGTAACACGCTGCTATAGTCAGTGTTACCACCGGGAGGGAAAATCTGCATGCATTAAACACTGTTTATAATATTGAATATGGAGGTGCTAGCAGACAATGTAGAGCCCTCATTTGGTCAATTTTAAAGGGTAAGAATCAAGTCTGGCATGAAGACATAGCTTTGCTTGCAAGCACGTCTACCTCACCGTTGATTTCTCTGGCTGTGCTACAGTCATTAACTACCATAGCTGTGCTATTCAAAATAAAACAGACTAGAAGTAGCAGTTGCAAATGAAATAATTAAAGTCATCTCTCTTTTGCTGAATGTTAAGAGGCTAATTGTTCTACATACACTTACTGAAAGCCTGGATCTTTTTTGTGTGTGAAGTAGTGAAAGCTTCCTCAAATACTGCAAATGTGCCTCAAATGATCCAGCTAGAGACACTACGTGCTGCACTGGGGAAAGCAAAAAAATGTTTTTTTCTCAAGTCTCAAAGTGATGAAATCTCGATTTCAGGGGAAGGCTGTCTTGAAATGCCTGACAAATAACCCATTGCATTGATATTCTGTCAGAGCCTTCCACTGTTGAAGATACAGAGGTAAAACAAATAAATCCCTTCACTAAGGAGCAAGCCGATGTCAATACTGTACACAATGTTTGCAAGGTCAACTCCGCGCTCTCTACAGGCAGGTCTGTTTATAACTGCTGTGTTCAAAACCAAAGCCTGCTGTTGATTCCCATGTGCTGACAGCAGATGCTAGCACACTGAAACCAAAATAATAAATTGCATCAAGCATTCTTCAAAGGGAAACTTGTATTCTTCAGAGTTAACTCCAGAGAAGAGGAAAGTGATGTCAGCATGGAGGCGAACATTAAAACACATGCTGGTGAAGGTTTGAAGATCACTTGGGCTCTGGGAGCGGAAGATCCCAGAAGTCACACTGCTTTCTCCATCACTCTTCTCTTTCCAAACAATCCCCATTTCTCTAGTTGTCATTCATGGTTTCTGTACCTTTCATTGTATTCTTCCGTGCCTAAACTGGAAGAATCCCTTACTGTAACTTTTTAGGATCTCTCTACCCGCTTCTTCCCCTTTCAAAGTATGTGGAGGGGGCAAAATTGAAGTGATGTGCTGCCCCAGGATGAATGGATCCCCTATCATGTGCTGGATAACTGTGTCTTACCCACAGACACATGTTCACCCAGTGAATATACGGACTATAATATGTGTACGGCTCTGTTTAGCTGACCGCACACTCACTCATTACCTTCCCCATCACCCTGGAGGAGGCTGAATGATGTTCCTACCCTTAGAGGTGTCCTTTCCAAGGGAAGGGGACACTGCAACTGGATTTAGGGTTCCCAATGACTCAAGAAGGCAGCTGATCCTCCTACTAGGACACCAATAAGCAGGTTATGGGAATCAGCCTTAAGCCCCTAACCCTCCCAAGCACATTTTCAAATCAAGGAGAGAATAAATGATTCAGGCAGAGAGCAGATGTTTAGGCTGTGGCTGCTTAGTTTGAAAGAGAGAAAGATGTTTTCCTCTGTTGATGTTGATAAGGTTGAGTTGTTTTGTTCTTTTATTTGAGAGAAAATAAAAGCTGTTTTGAAATGCTACCCCTGACTTGCAGTGGCACCCACAGGTCTGCTGAGGAGTAGTCACGACCAGCCAACTGCAACATATTAACTGGGTAGGGCAAGATGGGCAAAACTATCACCTTCTGCTGTATGGAAGAACTCAGTGTACACCTTGGCAGTCTTCTTGTCTCATTAAACTAAATTAAATCAAATCACCTCCAAGGTCTGGATGGTAGAAGTGTGCACAACAGAGATCTGCCTATGCTTTAAATTCTGCATGAAGTGCAGATAAGAGGAGTGTGCCTTTGCAGCTCAGTTTCATTGATGTGTGAGCTAGTATTCATGTCAGGTTTTCTTTTAAGGATACTTGAATGACTCTATTTTTAGATTTTACTGTGATCTTACTTCATCAGATATTGCATGCATAATGCATCATCAGCAACAAAAATTTTAATCATAGCATAAATCAGCCAAAAGATGCGACAAGAAATCAAAGTCCAAATTGCTTTGCTTGGGGAGTTGAGTAAATGGATTCTGCCTTTTATTTCCTAAATTCAGAGAGAATCTATGGGGGATGCTCCCCAGATGTGTAGCTGATTGGGGAATGTGTGTTGCAAGGCCCCTCAGGTTCATTCTCAAAACATGAAACATCATATTTCAACCTGAAAGTAGCTTTTACCTTTACAGTTTTTGCTTAAGGGAAATCGAGACCAGAATTTGGGGGTCTCATCCAAATAATTCAGTTAAAGTACAGCTCCTGATTGATGGCAGCAAACCACTTGCTGATCATTCACAAATTCCAAACCAAGGAAGAAAAACCTGCAAAGTAATTTCAGTGCAGTCCCCTATGACCCAGCAAGTAAACCCTTCTCAGGCACAGGAGGCTCAAATGCTTCCATTTTCATTTCAGCAGCAAAGAGTAATTACCTGGGGCTGTGTCCTGTTATTAATGTGTTAAGGAAATAGAATTAAAATCAGACACCTTATGGAACAGCAAAGAGCACTGAAAGGGAAGTAACAGACCTGTTTTTCGGCTGGGAAGGCTTTTTACTCGTTGTTGCTGGTTTCGTTATGGACAATCCATTTAATCTGGCTTGACAGCTTTAAAAAGTGGGTCAAATATGTTGTTTGTGGGGAGCAGATTTGGGGAGGAGGCTGTATTCCTTTTCCTTGCAGGTTACATGGATGTGACAGCACCAGCCATTTCAGCTAGATGAGGCTTGACTGTTTGTGCAAGCAGATGTCTGCTCCTTGTTTCACTCTCTCTGGGCAGCAGAGGCAGGACCAGTGCATGACATGCTCCGTACAGGGACGCCCTGGGCTTGAAAGGAAGCATTGAGGGATTAGGGTAGCTCTTGCTGCCTAAATAGCTGCTCTGGGTTGGATGGATGAGCCAGATCTAGACAGTAGGTCAGCAGCTGGACCTCTCCATCTTAATGGGACAAATGCCGAGTAAAGGTATCATTTAATCTGATGGCCACAACTATGACAGCAGAAATATTTTTTCCTGACCTCAGTGACTCTTCTTCAAACAGTGTTTTGTCTTTTACAGGGAAAAGCTTTCTCCTCCACAACCTCAGCTGTCTGGAAGAGCCTTTTATATTTCTCTGTTTCGTGGTTCCATCACATTTTATCTTCAAGTTCTCTCTTTCCTTTGATTAGGCCTTTTATTTCTCTTTCCCCTGGGTTCTCCATCTCTGTTTCCATAGTATATAATTGAGCTGCTGAATATTCATTATTAGTCCCTAGAGTCATGTAAAGATCTCCAGAGCATGATAAAACTCTCCTTGGGTGTGTTTTGGTTAGATTAGAGCCAAAGAACTAAATGGAACTGGGAGATGCAATACCTCCCATTAGTTTAAAAAGAATTGGAGTGGGAACATTTATCCTTTCACATGGGAAAGGAGGGAGGGAAAGAGAGTTGGGGAGTGAGAGGGAAGGAGGGAGGAGGAAGAAAGCAGACAGGCAGCTAGCAAGAAAGGGGAAGTAGACTACTTCAGTCCAGCCACCATGATGTAAAATCCCTTCCGTCCTGAACCCATCGCGTTTACTGAGGGTATTGCATCACTGCTTGGTAATGATGTCACAACATACAGCTTTTCAAAGCAGCAAGGGTAAAAAACTCAAGCAACTAACTTCTTAGTCAGCCAAGCATACCTGCCAGAAACAAGCCCCCCTCTGCAAGCAGAGGAGTAATAGTGCTAGCAGGGCTTCAGACAGCCCAGCTATTAATGTGAGAGATTATATGTGCCTGAGCAAAGCATCAATGTATTATTTCCCTAGTTAGAGGCATGATTTCACCCCTTGGGGATCCCAGCCCCACCAGGGCATGAACCTGTAGCAAAGGAAGGCTGCGTGCGGCCTGCTACCCTGCCTGCTTTGAGCCCTGTGCCAGCAGGCTGATTTCCCCAGGCTGGGTACAGAAGCAGCAGGGAGAGCGGCATTCCCAGCGGGCAGTTCAGAGCATCTGGAGGTGCCATCCTCAGTACCAACTGCTTGATTCATCCTTGATGAATTCCCCATCTGATATTGCGGCTTATTAGCTGAATAAACAGATCAGGAAAGCATGTCAATTTAGAAAACCAAACCCATCTCTTTTTTTTTAATAAAGTGATCTGCATGGTGGAGGGATTTGAACAGTTTTGGACTTCTCAGGCAAATGCTATGTTTGGCTGTAGTAAATATTCCTAATAGTCTCATCTAGCAGGATTTCAGTTTGACCTTTTTATACTTTGCGCTGTAAGAAATACTCCTGACTGTGGTTGGGATACTGACCTAGATCTATGTGCAGGGATATAAAGAGTATTTAAAAGCATGAACAGAAGAGAATGAAATGCTTTAGCCTTTCTAGAAGGGTAGAAGGGCATATTCCTGAGTGGGATACAGCTGGGCCAAAGTTCCCTCAAGTGCTGGGTAAAATTGAACTTGATCTTTCTCTCCACTCTCTATCACTAGTGCTTACACCATTGCAACCTTCTGATGTCTTTGCCCAGGCCGTTCCCCTCAGTACAGGCCCTTTATCCCACCAAGGATCTGTGCAGTCAGCCAGCATGTTACATATGCTACAGTTATGTTAAACTCACCATGAGGGTTTCCAAACAGTTTCTTACATTTGTATACACGAAGTCCCATGGTGAACCTTTGCACTTACAAGTGCAGACATGCAGTATTTACATACTGAGAGGCAACGATGGGATGTAACCTCATGATCATCCCTCTCTGTACGTACCCAAAGTGATTCCCAGCACTTGAAAGCTGCCTGTAATGCTGTAAAAAAATGAACTTCAGGACACATTGTCAGTTAAAACAACCCCAGAGTTGTGTTATAAAAGTCATATTAATTGCAAAGCAGTGCCTTATGGATGATGATCTGTCTGTATGACATTTCATTTGCTGCCTTAGGGAGTTTTCAGAAACAATATCTTTTAATGAGTCACTGTAATGACTTAAAATTAAGTCAGAAAAAAGATACTTTCTGTAAAAGGCTACTTTTAATTGGGAATGTGAGATATTATTCAAGAAATATCAAATATCTGTTGCTCATGTAATGATTTTTTACAAACTTAATGCAAAACTTTTCCTTGGTAACTTCTGTGTTAATGGAAAATATAAACCCTGGCCCGAGAAAATAATTGTTATTCTTATATTTTTTATTACAAAGGGAAATAATTTTCACTCAGATTCTTTACCATGTGTGTTTAGAATCTTTCCTTCAAAACAAACAAAATTAAATTACTAAATGTCCACAACAAGTCTCCTAAAAACTCACAGTGCCCATGGGCTGGCGCTGCTTGGCTTAAGCACCTTTTCTTCATTTCATCATTGGTTATGCTGTGTCTGGTCTCAATATGAAGCTCATGACAGAATGAATGTCATTAATTTAATGAGGTTATTATAAAATGATTTTTTTTTGTTATATGGTTTCTACAATGTAAGCAGATGTACTGCCGAGCTTTCAAGATTGTAAGAGGAAAAGCCAAGCAGGCAGGAAAAGATGTGCAAAAGACCAACATAATGCACCATAAGAAGGACTGAGTAGAAGAAAATGAAAGGATATAACCACCTGCCTTACTGGGGAATATCCCAGTAATCAATTCTGAAACCAGGAGACATGTTTTTTACAACAGGGACCTTCTCCAGGCTGAGGTAGCAGAGGTGGTCAGTAAGCAGGAAGAGGCTTTCCCAAAGAAAAAGTCAGATAAAAAATTAATGTAGTTTACATGTTCTGAGACACCCTTTTGGATGTAACTGCGTCTCTCCAAATCTTCTGTAGCAACCCTAATGAAAGAAGCCCCTTAGCTTAACGAAAGAAAAATTAAATGCATAAAACTGCATGATACAAAAATCCATTATGACTATCCTACTACTTGTTTATCCTTTCATCTGTAATTTTGCTGGCCAAAACTGGAGGTGCCCAGAGCTAGACATCTAGCCAGTCCGTAAGGAAACAAAGCACAGAATTTCACAAAATGGCTGAGTTTTTCTCTTCCTGTACTGGACCAGGTGTCACTATTTGGTGAAATTAAAACCAGCTTGGAAAAAATCCTGTTTTTTTCAATTTTCGTCACAAACATTTTGCACAGATCAAATAAGACGACACACATGTTACAGAAAGAAGCAAGAAAAGCACTTGAGTGAGTTGTGTACAAAGTGGCTGGGAAGGGGAACAGGAGTCAGGATTCCTTCCTAACCTATCAGGAAACCACTTTGCACTCCGAAGCATTTACCAGTATTTCTGAATTATTTTCAATGGACTTATTTTAGTGAAATCCTGGATCAGTTTGGTCTTCATTTCCAAACAATCCATGTTAAATTTAAGCCAGTAGAGCAAGAGACTATTGATTCAAAAGAAAAATTTGAGACATCCAGGGAAAATTAAACATTACCTGAAGTATCTCTCTGATTCTTTTTAAGAGATATTTTAAGGATATTTTTTGAATCTATGCATTAGTAGTCACAAGGAAGAGACCATTATGAAAAGTATTGAAGGTGTTACAGAAGCAAACAATAAAAGGACAAAAACCACAAGTCCTGAAACCTATGAATTGGAATTGCTCACAGCCATCAAATCTCTCAATGAGTTATAATTAACTTCATTTTTCACCCACATGAAAATAAATAAAGGATATGCTGAACTATTATACAAAACCAGTTATAAAGGAATGTATTGTGGAAATGTAATGTATGCAAAGTGCTTAAGTATTGCTATAAATTAATAAAAAAAATGGAATCAGGAAAGACACAGATCCCCCCAAACACTTTGGTCAGGGAAGGGTGGTTCTGTCATTTTGTCTGATCTCGCTGCACACAGATGGACCTGGTGAATATTTATTTGTTTGTGATAAATATCCAAATAGGCAGCACTCAGTGCTAGTGTTTCAGAAGGTGGCACTGTGGAGCTGAATCAGATCTTCCTTGGGGGGCTGAGGAAAAAGAGCAATCTGCAACTCTGACAAGATTTACAAAGTTTCTGAACCATAATATAAGGTGCATCATGTCTGCTGTGAAGAAGGTAAGGAAAGTATGGAAAATTTTAGAAAAGGCATAGAAACTCAAGCTCCAGAGACTTGTCATCATTAAAAGCCATGTAATCGCTAGAAGTGTAGAAGTGCAAGTCCCAACATCCCAGGCATGTGGCAGTTTGGATAATTAAAGTCTGCACAGCTAAAACCCCTCTCCTGCTTAAGTGGACATCATCCGTGTGACACCCTTGGCCTCCTTTAGCACACTTGCTTTCCAGGTTTCCTCTTCTGTTTGCATCTCTTTGTTTTGAATTTCCTTCCCCACGCATGTGTTAGCTTGAGTCTTTTTCCATGCTGAGTTTCATTTTGTTATTTTCAGCTCAGCTTTGAATGAGTTAGATTACTCTCATGCTGTAGAGCATTGCCAATCTTGTCATACCATCTGTTTCAAAAATTAGAAAAGAAGTTGAATCCCTTAATGGGATGAAATAACTGTACTTTGCTCTGGGAGTTTTCTTCACGGGTTATATTTTTTGTTCACTTGTTGATAGTTGCATCCTTTATGGCCCAGTAATTTAAATACCATTATGTTCTCTGCCATTATGCCTCCCTGAAAGCTTCATTTTGCCAAGACTGCTGACACTCTATATGATTCAATTTATTTTGCACTTCCAAACACAAAAGTCTTTACAGGTTTTGTAAAAACACAAGCACTAATGAAGAACAGCATGTTTTATGAGACGATAACTAGGTGGCTCTTCTACTGACATTTAAGGCCCTACAGATTTCTATGTTATCACGTAAAACAATAAAGGGAAATGATTTTAGTATTCCTTTTTAAAAATACTTGTGATTTTTACTTAAACTGAACTTTACTCAGGTTTCTTTTGTGCATCCAATTGGTCCTGCCTTCAGTAAATTAGATCTAGACGATTTCTGAAGAGTCAGTAAGCATGTGCTCATCTACCCCCACGGCAAACAAATGGAAAGCACGCTGAAAAGGGCCCAAGAGAAAAATGAGGGGCACAGGAGCCTAATTAAAATGTGGCAGTCAGAGTGAGTAAGAATTGTTTCTCCTGTGTGCACACCTGAGCATGAACTTGTTATGCATCAGTTACACTCCATCTTCCTGCTCGTTTCAGCAAACTATCAGTAAAGGTGAGAGTGTAGGTCTGCAACAACTAGACAGGATCAGGATTTTTTTTTCTAAAGCAATGAGCATGCATAATACAATTAAAAACTATACTTTCTACTAATACAGTCCTATGTATGTATGAGAGTGGGTTTTTTTAAAAAAAATCATTCATTCATTTCAGCGTTTTCTAGTGACTGATTTGGACCTGGTTTCTCCAGAGGATGGTATTTTCCACACCTGAGGGAGAACAAGGGAGAGAGCAGAGCTGACAGAATCCTTCACGGCATGGGCTTTTCAGCAAGAGGGCCACCAGGAAATTTTGAAGTCTGTAAATAAACAGCAAAAACACTATTTTTTCCTCTGAGACTGAGGAAGAGTACAGCAGTGGCAGAGGATTCAAGAGGATTCTGAAGACTTCAACAGTTGTAGGAAGCTGACGTAGCAGCTGTTGATTTCTCTGTTTCAAGCCCAGCTGCAAGCTGCTGTTGATGGGCAGCATCATAGGTCTTGTAGTCCTCACTCGCTGCTAACTAGGTTTATCTTCAGCACTTTAAACTTTCTTCCTTCAGTTGACTTTTGTCTTCTGCTGGACTTGCTGGAGCTGTTCTGGGAAAATGGAAGATGGCTGTAATTAAAGTGTAGAAACATGTACTAGAACAGAAAAGGAGAACAGCTAGAAGCAAGTGAGTAGTAGGGGTCTGTGTTGTCTCTCAAGCCCATAACTTGGCTGCAGTTAGCTGCCCCGCGTAACACTCAGTGAGCACTGCCTTAGCCCATCACCTTTGGACAGCCATGCATTTCTCTATACCCTGGAGTGGAAGAAAAGTCACTAAACAGTTCTTACTTGCATCCTACCTCTTTGCTTTATGCAAACAAAACAAAGGTTATAGTTACAGTTATGGGCATGGATCCATTTTAAAAGTCAAGTGAACTTACAGGAGTAAAAATAGCAAGCTCTTATGGCATCATCTTCCTTTGTAAATTACTGTTTCTTGTATTTGTTTCAAAGGATAAGGTGGAAAAAGCAAGATTAGAAAATAATCATGTCTAGTAGGAAGGATTAGGCTACTGCTTCAATTCAAGAAACAGTTGTTCAGATTGGATCATTTTTAATAAAACGTTCGTTCTTCCTTCAGCTGATCTCATCTCCTAAGCCCTGAAGTCTTCTTTCATAGGCAAACTTCTTGTTTCTGTGGGAGTTTTGATTGCATAAAGACTGCACATGTTCACAAGATTCGAGTTACTTTTAATTTTTTATAGTCCTCTCTGCAATTATTTATCTATGTGCACTTTTTAGAAACTTTCAAGTTTGGTGTTACTAATTTAATGCACCTTTTCTTCCCCGGTTCCTTTTGATAGTGCATTGTTATGCAGCTCAATTCAATGAATAACGAAGCTACATTTTTTCATTCTAATTAGCCGTCACATTTTTAAATAGCCTACAAAATAAAAATGACAAAGTGATTTATTTTTCTGAGACAACGACCAAAAGCTTGGTACATATGCTCTAAACTACTGTTTACCTTTAAAGCATAGATCAGCCTGTGACACTTTATTATGTTATCTGCACAAGACTGTAATGTGATGGATAACACGCAAAGAATTTTGAATTCCTGCAGTGTCATATGTTTTGGTAACAGAATAAAAATATGATTATACCATAGATTTCATGCTAACTAAACCCAGGCATTTATGTTTTCCCCACAGCAGGCTCCGTACTGACAGGAAATATTCTTGTATTCTGCTCCTTAAATGAAAGTCAGTATAGAATTCGGTACTCTAAAAAATCTGTTGCTGCTAGAACTTTCTCAGAAAAATAATGTTATTATGAGGATCTAGTCAGCCAGCAGGTTGATTAGTTTAAGCATCAGATCCTCAAAGTTCTGAGTTCATGTTTCTTTGTGAAAGAAATGAGCCACGCATGAATCAATTTTCTTCTGAATCTGCACATTTTGGATTATTTATAGATACTGTCTCATCACTGGGGGGTTTTTTGTTTTGTTTTGATTTGTCCAAGATGCTAACTAATTTGAAAGTGTGTGAGAGTAGTAAATTGCCTGAAGATACCTATTTATGCCAGTCAGTCTATGGTGATACCTATTAACCTTTGCTGCTAAAAGAGAACTAGTCCTTGACAAAATTACACAAAAATAGACAATAGTTATAAGAGATTCTCACATGGTCTCTATAAAACTTCTGAATGTTTCTAGGCTTTTTAGGTTATTTATATTTGTAGGTGCCTGAATTGCCATGGATCCATGTTGGGTTTTTTTTTACTTCTAGATGCTAGTAGACTTTAAGGGCTCTCTAACAAAGGCTCCTATTTATTCAGAGGAGTTTTTACTCCTTTAATGTCTGTTGATGAAAAGTCCAGCCCAAAACAAGGATAAATTTTTATACCAAAATAGTGAAATTCAAGAAAAAAAAAATCATATAAAGGGGGCTAACATCATCAGGATGTCTGAATTATATAAAAAATACAGTTCCATACAAGGCTGCCACCTATATTACTTTTTTGATGGTAGCAGACCAAATTTAAGAGATTCCTATCCCTGCTACATCTACCTCCCTCTTAAAGTATCTAAATGTGGATTCCTACCTCTCAGTAGAGGAACTGACTCAGTTGCCCAACCTTAGTTTCATTTAAGATGCTGTACTGGTTTTGGCTGTGTTAGAGTTACAGCTTGTATGGTGCTGTGTTCTGGATTTGTGACCAAAGCAGTGTTGATAACACAGGGATGTTTTAGTTATTGCTGAACAGTGCTTACACGGTGTCAAGACCCTTTCTGCTTCTCACAGCGCTGGGGGTGCACAAGAAGTTGGGAGGGGACACAGCCAGGACAGCTGACCCCAACTGACCAAAGGGATATCCCACACCATATGACATTGTGTTCAGCACTAAAAGCTCTGGGGAAGAGGGAGGAAGGGGGGACGTTTGGAGTGATGGTGTTTGTCTCCCCAAGTGACCATTACGCGTGATGGAGCCCTGCTTTCCTGGAGATGGCTGAACACCTGCCTGCCAATGGGAAGTAGTGAATGAATTCCTTCTTTTTCTTTGCTTGTGCGCGCAGCTTTTGCTTTCCTATTAAACTGTCTTTACCTCAACTCATGAGTCTTCTCACTTTTACTCTTCTGATTCTCTCCCCCATCCCACTGGTGGGGAGAGAGAGTGGCTGGGTGGTGCTTAGTTGCTGGCCAGGGTTAAACCACAACAGATGTTCCGGCATGTCTGGAGTACTCACTGGAGTGGTCCTGGGATGTCAACATGCAGAGGTCTCCAGCAGGCAGTTTGCTCAAAGTGGATCGTCTAACCTGAGGGTTGTAAATGGCAACACTTTACAGGACTTGTGCGGGCAGATTGATCCTGCAGCCTTCAGGAATGGCAGAATAATTGTACTTTTACAGATTCATAATAGCAAAATACTGTGTTACTTGTCCCAAATTCTCATTACTTTTATCAAGGGGGCGGGGAGAAAGGAAAGGACCTTCGCAACGATCCCATTGCAGAAAGCAATCCCACCGAGAGGTGGTGCTGTATGTTCATTTTAGAATTACGTTTTAGCTGATGTTCAGTGCTCGTTAGGAAAGAGGGGTGGGAAGCAAGTGCTATCCGTCTACAACATGGTTGTTACAATTAAACCACTGACTTCTTTACAAGAGCATTACAATACTTTTTGCCCTACTGCTGCCGACAGAATTTATATCCACTCTCATAGAGAGATTTGTGCAGTATAAAGTGTGCATCAGCTGATTTTCACTTGTACTTCACATCAGTTGTGGTTATAAATTCAAGGTGACCTCTGAACCCTTTTTTTCAATTGAAGTGTTCTGCAGCTTTAGTGGCAGATGTTTTTACTGTCAGTGATGCAAAAATTGAACCTCTGTTATTGAAATGATATTCCATAAGCATCTTGGCTCAGTTAAGCATTATAGGTAGCTGTTCTACTACAAAACTTATAGACAGAAGGTTGGTCTTTAGGGATTTAATTCACTCTATTACACACGTAAACTGGAATTTATTCTTAAAACACGGTGGATAAGTCACTTGGCCTTCTATGAACCAGCCTTGAGTGTGATACTGAGCAGTAGATTTGCTTCTGTCTTATTTTGGTGAAGACAGGCTCTTAGGGTTGGCAAAAGCATTAAATAGTCTGGAAAGATCAAGAACTGGGAGCTACAGGCTGGTCAGCCTCACCTCAATCCCTGGGAAAGTGATGAAGCAAATAATCCTCAAAACCATCTCTAGACATATGAAGGACAGGAAGATGACTGGCAATAGTCAGCATGGATTTATGAAAAGGAAATCATGCCCAATCAACCTGATAGCTTTCTATGACAAAATGACTAGCTTGGTGGACAAGGTGAAAGCAGTGGATATTGTTTAACTTGACTTCAGCAATGCTTTTGACATCGCCTCTTCATTGACAAACTGATGAAATATTGACTAGATAATGGGCAGTGAGGTGGAATGAAAACTGGCTGAACTGCTGGGCTCAGAGTTGCCATCAGCAGCATGAAGTCTAGCTGGAGGCAAGTCACCAGGGGTGTACCCCAAGGGCCAACACTGTTTAACACCTCCACTGATGATCTGGATGATGGGACAGGCAACACCCTCAGCAAGTTTGCAGATGATACAAAAGTGGAAGAGTGCCTGATACACAAGATATGTGTGCTGCTGTTCAGAGGGACCTCAACAGGCTGCAGATATGGGCTGACAGAAATCTTAAGAAGAAAGGAAGATGAAAAGTCCTGCACTTGGAGAGGAATAACCCCATGCACCAGTACAGGCTGGTAGCCAACTGGCTGGAAAGCGGCTTGGTGGGAAAGGCCCTGGGGATCCTGGTGAACACCAAGCTGACCATGACTCAGAAATGAGCCTTTATGGCAAATAAGATCAACAACCTCCTAGGCTGCATTACAAAAAAGGTTGCTGAGGTTGGGCAAGGGAGGTGATCCTCCCCCTCTACTCAGCCCTCGTGAGACACATCTGAAGACCTAGGTCCAGTTCTTATCTCTCCAGTCAAGAGAAATACTGAAGCAAGTCCAGCAAAGAGCCACAAAGATGATTAAGGGACTGGAGCGTCTGCCATACGAGGAGAGGCCGAGAGAGCTGGGACTGTTCATCCTGGAGCAGAAAAGGCTCAGGGGGATGTTATCAACACATATAAAAACTGGATGGGGGGAGGAAAGTCAGAACCAGAGTCTTATCAGTGCTGTCCAGTGACAATACAGGAAGCAATGGACACAAACTGAAATTAGAAGAACTTTTCTACTTAAACGAAATAAACCTTTTTCACAGTGAGGGTGGCCAAACTGTGGAATATGTTTCCCAGACACATTGTGGAGTTTTCATGCTTGGAAATATTCAAAACCTGAATCGACAGAGTCCTGAGCAACGTGCTCTAGTTGACCCTGATTTGAGCAGGAAGGTTGGATTAGATGATCTCAAGAGGTCTCTTCCAACCTCAATGATTCTGTGATTTTGTGATCATTTTCTACCAGTGCATATATAAAGTTGTGCTTGTCTGTACCAGTTAGGATCTATCCTACTATCTATGAAGTCTCCTTTATTACAAAATACTTCAGAGCATGATGATGTCAAGGTTGTGTTATGCAGAGCTACAGCACAACTATTTCTGGTGTTTAACATAGAAGTTATTTCACCTTTTTCTCAACAATAAGATATGAATCTCCCAGACAAAAATTTTTGTGAGTATTTTTCCTGGGTTCGGCTGGGATAGAGTTAATTTTCTTCCTAGTGGCCGGTATAGTGCTGTGCTTTGGATTTAGTATGAGAATAATGTTGATAACACATTGATGTTTTAGTTGTTGCTGAGCAGTGCTTGCACTAGTCAAGGACTTTTCAGCTTCTCATGCCCTGCTAGCGAGAAGCTGGGAGGGGGCACAGCCAGGACAGCTGACCCAAACTGGCCAAAGGGATATTACATACCATGTGACATCATGCTCAGTACATAAACTGGAGGCAGTTGGCTGGGGGGCGGCGTCCGCTCCTTGGGAATGGGCTGGACATTGGTCAGCGGGCAGTGAGCATTGTGCATCACTTGTTTTGTATATTCTTTTATCATTATTATTATTATTATTACTATTATTATTATTATTTCCCCTTCCTTTTCTGTTCTATTAAGCTGTCTTTATCTCAACCCATGAATTTACTTTTTTTTTCCTGATTCTCTCCCCCATCCCACTGCGGGGGAGTGAGTGAATGGCTGTGTGGTGTTTAGCTGCCTGCCAGGTTAAACCACAACAGTACTTCAGATAAATAAATTCCCATTGAAATGGTTTTACGTACCTTTTATGAAGGACTCACCAGAACTCACGTTTGTTTCTCTTCTTATTTTCAGAAGTTAATATAGTCAGAAGTAGCATGTGCAATATCTGCTTTTCTGTTTCACATGCAAAGTTTCAGCCCTCTGGACAATGCTTTTCTTCTTCATACACATGGCAGATTACTGAGCAGAATATTTTCTTTTTTAGCTATTAGCACCTGTGGTGGGTTGACCGCGACTGTCTGTCAGATCCCCACCCAGCCCCACGCTCACTCTCCCTTCTCAACAGGACAGGGGGAGAAAATAGGATGAAAAAGCTCATGGGTCAAGATGAAGACAGGGACATCACTCACCGGTTACTGTCACAGGCAAAACAGACTCCACTTGGGGAAAATTAATTTATTTTATTGCCAATCAAAATAGATTTGGGTAGTGAGAAACAAAGACAAAAACTAAAACACCTTCCCCTCTTCCCCAACTTCTCCCCATGCCCACCTTCACCCCTTCACTCCCGACTCCTCTCCCCCAAGGGGCGCAGGGGTGGGGATGGGGGTTGCGGTCAGTCCATCACAGCCCCTCTCGGCCGCTCCTCCCTCCCCACACGTCTCCCCGCTCCAGCGCGGGCCCTTCCCCGGGCTGCAGTCCCTCAGGGACAACCTGCTCCCGCCCGGGCTCTCCACGGCCGCGGCTCCCGCAGGAAATCTCCCCCCGCTGCGGCGTGGGGCCCTCCCCGGGCTGCAGGGTGGGTCTCTGCTCCAGCGGGGTCTCTGCAGGGCTGCAGGGGATCCCTGCTCCGGGCCTGCAGCCCCTCCCGCCCTCCTCCTCCTCCTCCTCCGGCCTCGGGGTCCCTCCGCTGCTGCTCCCTCCTCGGCTTCCTCCTCCTCTGCCTGTGCCGCCTTTGGCCCTTGCTGAAACCCCTTTTCCCCCCGGCGCCCCCGGCTTGGCTGAGGGGCTCAGCTGTGTCCTGCCCTGGGGCCCTTGGAGCCGNATGCACAGAAAGAAGCTAACTTAACATGTAGCTGATTCAGTTTCATATGAATTATTTTAAGATCAGATTAGCCACCAAAGAACATGCATATAACATTTTTCCTCTCTGCCTACTTTAAGATCAGTGTCTACTTGGGATATTTACAGATGTGATTATGATTTCATTAGTATACTATTTCAAAAAGTATGTTAATTGCTTTATGGAAGTATTCCATTGGAGGCAAAGTGAAGCAGCATGCATCGCATTTGTGCTACAAAATGTTTTCTGTAGTTTGTAATGGGCTTAGTTTCACAATATGTGCAATTTCTGGAAAAGTGGGTTGTTTTGCTATATTAAGGCGGTTTGAGCTGCCACGATTTATAAGCGAATTCTTCTAGGTATCAAGATAAACGTTCAGGATCAAGTTCTAAGCAGCAAATTTCCTTCAGTTGTGTGGCAGGTTGACCTTGGCTGGCTGCCAGATGCCCACCCAGCCGCTCCCTCACTCCCATGTCCTCCTGAGGGGAACTGAGTTCAGGTTGCAAAAGGGACATAGCAATTCCAAATTGAACTGAAGCTAGGAGGGGTGGATGTCCAAGAATTAAAATTTTACATAAAATATGAAACTAGAAACAATGTAAAATTATACTGTGGTGAAATGCAGGCTGTGCACTAAGTGCTGTGATTTTAGACAACTCATGGTATTTTATTTGCGTGGCAAAGCCCTGACTACTGGATTTTTAGAAAGAAAATGTCACAAAGGAAGCTAAGTCTCTGATTGCCATGAATAAAAGCTTGAAATGAGACACAAGTGTAACCTTAAGTCTCAAACATCTAAAGGAAAGAAGAAAAATCTAATGCTTGTTATTACTGCTTAAATCTTACGTTAAGCCAGCATCATGGTTTGGAAGAAGCACGAAGAGAAGCAGGGCAGATTAATACATTTTTAGTGCTTGGATTGCTGATACTCTGTGTGCCATAACAGGCCAAGATAGCAGGTGGGAGGATGGCCAGTTTGCAATATTATGAGAACATCTTGCTCCAATACAAGTGCTTTGCATCAGTGGAAGTGAATGTTCTTTAGAGAGAATGTAATAATTATTGATCCCATCTCAAATATGGGGAATAGGAAAACAGAGGAAGTGTCCTGCCCCTAAGCTCACAGTAGGGCAAGAGCAGAGTCTGAGTCCTGAGTCCCTGCTCACGGAGACTGCATTTATTTATGACAAGAGTAGTTTACACAAACTATATTTTTCAGCTAGCCAACAAGTTTAACAGGAAAGGTAAATATGCAACAAAATGTTCTGATATAAACTTTATTTCCTGCAGATACTTTTATTAGCCGAGCCCAGAGAGTGGTGGTGAATGGAGTGAAATCTAGTTGGCGGCCAGTCACGAGCGGTGTTCCCCAGGGCTCGGTTCTGGGGCCGGTTTTGTTCAACGTTTTCATCAATGATCTGGATGAGGGGATTGAGTGCACCCTCAGCAAGTTTGCAGATGATACCAAGCTGGGTGGGAGTGTCGATCTGCTCGAGGGAAGGAAGGCCCTGCAGAGGGATCTGGATAGGCTGGATCGATGGGCCGAGGCCAACTGTATGAGGTTCAACAAGGCCAAGTGCCGGGTCCTGCACTTGGGTCACAACAACCCCATGCAACGCTACAGGCTTGGGGAAGAGTGGCTGGAGAGCTGCCCGGCAGAAAAGGACCTGGGGGTGCTGGTCGACAGCCGGCTGAACATGAGCCGGCAGTGTGCCCAGGTGGCCAAGAAAGCCAACAGCATCCTGGGTTGTATCAGGAATAGTGTGACCAGCAGGAGTAAGGAAGTGATCGTGCCCCTGTACTCGGCACTGGTGAGGCCGCACCTCGAGTACTGTGTTCAGTTTTGGGCCCCTCAGTACAAGAAGGACACTGAGGTGCTGGAGCGTGTCCAGAGAAGGGCAACGAGGCTGGTGAAGGGACTAGAAAACAAGTCTTATGAGGAGCGGCTGAGAGAACTGGGGTTGTTTAGTCTGGAGAAGAGGAGGCTGAGGGGAGACCTTATCGCTCTCTACAACTACCTGAAGGGAGGTTGTAGGGAAGCGGGTGCTGGACTCTTCTCCCACGAAACTAGCGATAGGACGAGAGGAAATGGCTTCAAGTTGCGTCAGGGGAGGTTTAGATTGGACATTAGGAAGAATTTCTTTACTGAAAGAGTGGTTAGGCATTGGAACAGGCTGCCCAGAGAGGTGGTGGAGTCGTCTACCCTGGAGGCGTTCAAAAAAGGTGTAGACGTGGCACTCCAGGGCCTAGTTTAGGAGTCATGGTGGTGTTAGTTGATGGTTGGACTTGATGATCTTAGAGGTCTTTTCCAACCCAATGATTCTATGATTCTATGATTCTATGATTAATCAGAACCAGAGAATGTATAAAAATGTTTCTGCAATCTGACTGTGTAACATACGTCGTAAAGTAATGTAGGAGCTAGGCATCAGTGCCTCAGCATATCTCTAGAGATCCTGAAATTAATAGCTATATTTATAACTCAATTATATTATGAATCTTAGCAATGGCAAGGGATGTTGTGTATGAAATGAACCATATTGTTATTCTAGTGAGATACTGTCTCACTAAAGGAAGAACAGAACTGGGTCAGCCCTACCTAAGGCAGAATCTATGTCAGGGAGAGGGCTAGTGTTACCCCTTAATAATTTTTGAAATTTCAGTTTTCTTCCTTGTGGGCAAAACACTAGGAATTCATTCTGTGAAGCGCATATATTCAAAGACCAGTGACTCTTTCTTGCTTTTTGCCTCCCAGTTCTAAATGTACCTCAAAGCCTGCGGGGACAGTCTCCTGTCTGTCCCTTCCTGCACGCTCCTTACTCCCATCAAATGGGAGTCCCTGAAGAAGAAGTGCCATGGAGAACGGCCTTGCAGACTCCCTGGTGCCTGAAACCTGCTGATGGAGATAAAGGGAGGCTTTTGCAGGATCAGTAGAAGTGGGTGATAAAAGAATGCTACTAACGTTCCCTTCATTCTTTACATTCCTCTCACCCCAGCTTCATCTTACTTGGGTTCTCTCCAGAGACAGAAGTTACCAGAATAAGGGGATCTTCTGCAGTGCTAGAACACTTCACATAACATTGAACTGTGAGTTAGCGTATTACAAATGAGGAATCATGTGCTGCTTATCATCTATATTCAAATGACTCATTCACTCTGGCAGATGCAACAATGGGTCTACAACAATATATTTTATAAACGTACAATTCTATAATACAGCATTTGTTAGCACATCCCTCACTATGCTGAATCAGCCTGAACCTTAAGAGGACTTCATATGTTAGGCGAAAAGCTGTGTAATAGGTGGCCTTTTTGAGCTGTTCATCATTTTGAATTCAAAGTCACAATATAGCAGCCTGGGTGACACCAGTTACTGGCCTCAATTCTTCCCTCACTAGACTGATAGCCACATAGGAAATTGACCATCACATCAACTAAAAGTGTGTCTGTTCAGCTGAGATTTTAATTTCTTATGGGAGTCTCCTGATCTGTTGGGTGTCCTTCCTCAGCAAGGCATGGGATGGGAATGTAATCTCGAAGCATCTGTGGCCGTGCTTATGTGTGTGCCACAGCAGGTATGCCTCTGAAGGGATTGTGGCCCAAGGATAAGTCCACACTAGAGAAGGTACACCTCGAAGCATCTGTGGCTGTGGATAAGTCCATGCTGCAGCAGGTACACCTTGAAACATCAGTGGCTGTGCATGAGGTCATGCTGGAGCACCTCAAAGTGTGTGGCCATGGATAAGACCATGATAGAGCAGGTATACTCCTAGAGGGATTGCAGCCATGGGTAAGGCCATGTTGGAGTGTGTTCACTTCTGAAGAGATTGTGGCTGTGGGTAAGGCCACGCTGGAGCATGTATGTCTCTGAAGGCATTGTGGCCCATGGACAAGGCCACGCTGGAACAGGTGCACCTCGAAGTGACTGTGGCTGTGGATAAGTCTATGCCGCAGCAGGTATACCCCCGGAGAGGCTGTGGCTCATAGATAAGGCTCCACTTGGAGCAGGTACACCCTTAAGGGACTGCAGTCTGCGGATAAGTCCAAGCTGGAGCAGGGGCAAGGGGAGGAGTTCATTGCAGTGTTAAACCCGATGGTCTGGTCCAAAAGCGCCAGGTGTGGAGATTGTAATGGATATACCTTCAAATTGTTGTAACCTGGGATTTGAGTTGCATCTTGTGGGAATTCCTATAGCAGGAACCCCTTGTTGCTGGCCAGGCTAGGAGCAAGGGGAGGAGTTCATTGCAATGTTAAACCCTATAACCTGGCCTAAAGGGACCAGGGGTGGAGATTGTAATGGTTCTACCTTTAAATTGTTGTAACCCATGATCTGAGTTGCATGTTATAGGAATTACTGTAGCAGGAACCACCTGAACCAATGGAGGAGAAGCCTTACAAGAAGCAGTGCAAGTGCAGCAGTGACCCGACCTGAGCTGGCTTTGGTGCCCAGTAACTCCACGCAACACACCACCTCTCCTGTCCTGAGTGACCACCATAACAGATGGAACCCAAAGTTACGGACTGAATGAACTCAGTGGACATTTTGTGGACATTTATGGATATTTTACAGACATTTTATAGGGCTGATCCATAGACTAAGGGAATGATATCTATGTATTATATCAAAGGATGGGAAGGGTGGTGGTGGGTAATAAGAATGTATTGGATAACGTGGGACCTGAGCATGATGTAAATGGTATGGAATAAAGGGTGGAGAATGTGCTGGTTTTGGCTGGGATAGGGTTAATTCTCTTTATAAGAGCTAGTATGGGGCTATGTTTTGGATTTGTGCTGAAAACAGTGTTGATAATACAGAAATGTTTTAGTTGTTGCTAAGTAGTGCTTACACTAGTCAAGGATTTTTCTAGCCTCTCATGCTCTGCCAGGTGCACAAGAAGCTGGAAGTGGAGGGGACACAGCTAAAATCATTGATCCAAACTGGCCAAAGGGCTATTCCATACCATATGACGTCATGCTCAGTATATAAAGCTGGGGAAGAAGAAGGAAGGGGGGAACGTTTGGAGTGATGGCGTTTAGTCTTCCCACGTAACTGTTACGCGTGATGGAGCCCTGCTTTCCTGGAGATGGCTGAACGCCTGCCTGCCGATGGGAAGTAGTGAATGAATTCCTTGTTTTGCTTTCCTTGTGTGTGTGGCTTTTGCTTTACTTATTAAACTGTCTTTATCTCAACCCATGAGTTTTCTCACTTTTACCCTTCCGATTCTCTCCCCCATCCCACCGGGGGGCAGGGGGGGGGAGTGAGCGAGTGGCTGCGTGGTGTTTAGTTGCCAGCTGGGGTTAAACCACAACAGTCGGTTACCTTTCCAGACAGCCATCACAGCTGGGGACATAGTTGGGAGGAGATGCTGGGGCTGAGATAACATTGAGAGAGCAGCACTGAGAAATTATTCCTAGTCCTGAGGTTCTCCACTAACGTTTATCTTGTCTCCTGTCCCCTTCCTTGTCCCTGCCATAACTTCCCCCAGCTACAGTTTAGTTACTGATATCAGGGCCATCTATTCTCAGAATTAAAGAAAGCATCTTTTCAAGCTATTCTGATCAGAAATTTTATCTGCCAATCATTTCCAAGACAAGGAGAGTTCTGGGCAAATATTCTTCAAGCTCAAGTTGGACATGCAGTCACGTGAATCCTTTCCTAATGAATGCTATGGGAGAATAAAAGCAATCTCATATGAAGAAACCATGAAAACCTACCATTTCCACCTGCTTTGGAGAGCCATTTTGAAACTCCCTAACACAAGCCCGAGATGCTGAAGATGAGAGGCTGAACGAGTCCTTCAGTTTCTCAGTCTTCTTTGAGAAGAAGTGAAATTAAGGATGGAGTCAAGATAATTGTCAAAAAACAGTTGTTTTTTTCTCAATTTCAACTTGCTTCATATACAGGTTACTGCCTCTCAGTATTCTGGCTTGTAAGCAAAGTTGCTTCTTGCCACTGTACAGAATTTCTGGAAAAAACTGTTCCTTCATTTATTTTTAGTCTTCCCTTTGCTTTAAGAAGTATTGCCCTATGCAAGAGAGCAAAAAGATAATCTGTTGCAAGCCAAGTGGAAAGGTATAATTTTATGGACCACTTCTCTCTGGAATGGGACTGATGAGGTAGGAAGCAGCATGTCTCTTGTTCTGGTACTGCACCATAGCTGGGAGGGAAGAGAGGTTTATGCAAGCCTGTTCCTCTAAAAAGGTCAAATGAGACAAAGTCTTTCCTTCAGGATGGCTTTGATTACGTGACTGCAATGCTTTCTACCTACTATTTGAAACAGTGTCAAGAATACAGGGAATATTGAAACATCTAGCCAATAAGTAGATGCAACATGAAAGTGACTTGAGTGATCTCAGCACATCAGAAGTTTGTAATCAGTGACAAAAAAATTGTCTGAAGGTAGTAGGAGAAGATGCAGGCTGGGTTAATCTTTTGCATTTTAAACAATACCGAAGAAAACCGTACACATTTTGCCTTTAATCTTGCCATTAAACATTTTACTGTTAATATAGTAAAAATGTGTTTCGCACAGTTGCCTTTCACTTAACGATCAGGCAATGCAAGTAGCGGTTGTAAACTAAGGACTGTTCTCTCTGCAGTTTATGTAAATAGAAAGAGAGCAATGCTGAAGCCATAGAAGGATCATAGAATCATAGAATCATTAAGGTTGGAAAAGACCTCTAAGATCATCAAGTCCAACCATCAACTAACACCACCATGACTCCTAAACTAGGCCCTGGAGTGCCACGTCTACACCTTTTTTGAACGCCTCCAGGGTTGACGACTCCACCACCTCTCTGGGCAGCCTGTTCCAATGCCTAACCACTCTTTCGGTAAAGAAATTCTTCCTGATGTCCAGTCTAAACCTCCCCTGACGCAACTTGAGGCCATTTCCTCTCGTCCTATCGCTAGTTTCTTGGGAGAAGAGTCCAAGGCCTGCTTCACTACAACCTCCTTTCAGGTAGTTGTAGAGAGCTATAAGGTCTCCCCTCAGCCTCCTCTTCTCCAGACTAAACAGCCCTAGTTCCTTCAGCCGCTCCTCATAAGACTTGTTTTCTTCATTTAGGTAGGCTCTGCAGACAGAGGACCAAGGAAAAGCATTCTGGAAAATTATTAGCCTGTGAAATTTAGTATCCAATTCCACCTACATGCACAAAAGTACTGCTGCATGTTATATATGCTCAGATATAAAAGCTGGGCCAGCAGAATATAAAAGCTGGGCCAGCAGGATGACACCTGAGATCACAGCCCGCTTGTGTGGGATTGGAACATGTTTGGATTCCCTGACAGAAGTCAGATCAGACATTCAAAGCAATGAATTCTTTGGACATTATCCAAAATGAGCTCCTGCATTTGGAGGGAATAGTATTGCCAGTGTAAATCATACTGAAGATGGCTTAAACTGTAAATGCTATGTTAATAAATCTGGTGGGTTATGCAGATCAACTATGCACAGTAACGACCAACAACTTGATCCTATGCCTGTAGAGGCTAAACCTGGGCTGATTTATTTGCAAGTGTATCTATAGTTGGAAGAGTTCTGAAGATGGTCAGAAAATGATCGAAACGGGTCTGAATTACACCATGGCACAGTATTTTTTGGTTCTAGCCATGAGTTTCTCTCCAGTACACATGTTGACAGCTGTGGTTTGTTTTAAACAACTGATTTTTTTTTAATTTGCATAATATAAGCAAAGCAAATTTTAATATTAGGCCTAAGTGAGAAACATTTTGCATTAGCAATTTTCTCCTTTTACACTAGAATATCTATAACAAGATCCATTAAGCATAACATGAAAGGCCAGATGACTGCAAGACAGAACGTACATTCTGCCAAGACTTATTCCTTGTGAAACCACCTTTTCTGTTTTCAAAAACCATCAGGAGATGGTACTGTCATCCACGATTAGTCATATTGATGCAACACATGATGGAATTATTTTTCCAATTGCAAAGTGAATGTTATCACAGTTTCTGGAGAAGCTATCCTGATACACAGAAAAGGGAAGGAGGGAAGGAATGAGGGAGGGAGGGAAAGAGGTGAATCTGACAGATCTGTCTACAGAACTGATTTGAAGTTCTGAAGATTTGATTAATATTTGTAAAAGTAAAACAAATGAAAAATCAGATGCATCTCACTTTGGCTTTATTATGCACAATCACCAAGGGAGTGATTATGTGGTAAATTAGAATCCTACTCCTGTATCTTGATGCCACAGAAGCATTTTAAACAGGCCTTTTCATAACGTTATGAAAGACTTCAATAAGGTCCTGAAGTAGAACCTTTAGCTCCAGATGACCTGCATTTTTCTTCACAGACTTTTGCCACATTGTATATTTGGTATTAAAGTCTATTTTCTCTTGGAGCTACACATTTTAATGATGCATACAAAACACTGCACACCTGTAGTAAAAATTCAGCACACAGTAAAAGATCTCCCAGTTAGACACCATTTTCGTCAGCCAATTCTGTCCGATTATCTGAACAATAAAACCATTTTAGTGGGAGGAAATAGATGACTGCTTTTAGAGTAACCCAGTTATCCTTCCATAAATTAAAAGTAAGAAAATACATGATATTGCAATAATTACAACAGGATATACTACTTCTAGGAGTCCTTTGAGATAAAAGTAGAGATTTTCACTTACTTGGTTCCTTTATGCTGAAGATTCAAAACATTACATATAGATCAAAGTCTATACTTAAAAAAAAAATCTGCATTCAAAAGCCATCCATGTGACAAACAAGGAATGGTGCTTCCAATTGCTACACCTATTTGCTTTCCTCTCCATATACCAGGAGGTTGTAAACAATACTCTGTAAAGGAAGCAATGAGTTGTTCATCTTTTTCTGTTCTCCATACAAAAACACCATGATGACTTCTAAACAAGGCAACAAAAGATTCAGATAGTTTAAGAGCATGATGCAACTAGCTTTTACTCACTGACCCATTTACAATTTAAATAACTATATAACCATGTGCCACCCTAGGAATATATATAACCATATAACCATAACCACCCTAGGAATGATTGGAAGGCAAGTAGTTGGGAAGAGATTCTTGCAGAGTCTATATTTGTAACATCTGTCCAGGTGCTTTGGATAAAAGGCATTAAATATGGTACTCACAATTTATGCATAAGTACCACCAATACCGTGTGGCATTTTAGCATCTTTTTTGTGGTTCATGAATGAAAGGCCATGAAAAAAATGAATGGTTTCTTCTTGGAAAACTCAACAAGAAACAGAAATGAGCAAACCTAAGGCCCGTGCTTAGTCCCGTTCACATTTGCGCTGCAGTAACTTGTGAATGAAATCGTTGTTCTGCTAAAGTCAAAGGAATATCTTTTAGCAGGATCATGATTTCTTCTTATTTACAGTCTTAGATTATGGGAAGAGCATCTCCAACAGTAGGGTATCAAGGCTCAAAAAAATTAACTGCTGTAACTGCTGCAGGAGTTGGGAACTAGGTTTGAGGATCAGGCACAGCAACTCCTTTCATCAAAGACTTTTTGCTGGGAGAAAGGAGTCACATTATTATTGTAACTCAACTAGATTTTTTTGTTTGTTTTATCTTCTTCATTACTATGAGGATTCGAATTTAAAAGCTTAAAAATACATGTAAGCTCTCTTGCTTCCACTTTGAAGTGGAAACCAGTTCAAGTATTGCAAAGTAAAGTTTTTATTCCTCAGAAACAACAACTTCTTGTTATTCCTGAAATGAAAGTAATTTCTTCTGCACGCTATTTAAAAAAAAAATAAAGCAAATATGTCTTTCATGCTTTCTTTAGAAGGACATTCATAAAGCCAGCAGAAAATAGAAGCAATTGGAATACATAAGCAATTTAGAGACGCTTGTTTAATCTCAGTAATTACCTATTCAGTAGAGACAGGATTGGTTAGAAAGGGCTATAGATATTTTTCTATTTAAAACTTTAATGAGTTTCCTCAGATGTGCTAAACACAGTATAAATGTCATATCTGTTCTTTTGTCAAAATCTGTGTACCAAGATAAAGGACAGAATACGATCAAGCAACAGATAACATTTTCTATATAGCAGTCACAGCAGACAAACAACTCTGAGCTAAATTTTGTTCATTCACATGTATGCAATCTTGCCTACTTCAGTGAACTTCCATAAGGCAAGGTGATGTCAGAAATTGACCCTGTCAGTGATTTTCTGAATAGCATTTCTTGAAATGGTTTTAGGAGTTAGCAAAGTTGAAAAGCTGCATTTTAACACTGCCTTCTCTTTACATTTTCTGTGTGTTTTGGGTTTTTTTCATCAGATTACATAATCTTTAAATACATGCTCACTCCTTCACTCTCTCATTAGGCATCCCAATTAGCTTGGGAAAGTCAGATGAATTTGAGAATCCCACCTGCTCCCAGAAAGCAGAGATAAGGTTCAGCAGATTAAGAAGTACGTGGCAGGACATGGCACTTGGCTGTGCAAGTTCTAGATCACTTTGGGCAAAATTAATAAATTCCAGTGCCTAAAGAAAAAGAATATGAATGATAGACAGTATCAAGCTACTTTACTGACAGCAGTAACCTAGCTTTGCAAATGCTGGCCTTAGTGGCTGCCACTTTTTTGACCAGTTTTGGCCCTAAGGAATTTTGTCTTCAGTGTGACACCTCATGTGAATCCTTAATGAAGGACATACAGCTTACGGAATCAGGTTGTAAGCACGCAAGACCAGCTGGCATACTTGGGAGCAAATCTGAAACTAGTTTCAGATTTTGATGGTCCAAGATGTCACTTCAAGGGCATGACCTCTTCCCAAGCTGCTGAATCCAACACAAACTAGATAAAGCAACACCTTTATCACAGTTTTTTATTTATGAACCTGGCCCATTCTCATAATTAAATGCATGAAAAGGGAAGAGAAGGGAAGGGAAGGGAAGGGAAGGGAAGGGAAGGGAAGAAGGAAGGGAAGGGAAAAAATTAATGATGCTAAAGTTGGGAAATAGTCTTTAATGTATGTCTTTGGTGATGGTGCCTTTTATTCAGCTTTTTAGCTCTGTAGGCAAAATTCAGCTTGGTGGCAGTGGCAATGTGGGCAGCCAATGGGTAAGAGGCAAGCTGGCAGGAGACAACTGAAGAAAAGCGTGAGAAATACACGCAGGGACTGGGAAGACCCCATCGTTTAGGGGCTGGCTGTGAGGCAAGCAGATGAATTTGGGTGGGCTTTTGGTGGGGGATACTGAGTGATGCCAGCATGGCTCTGGAAGACTGTAAGATAGAGAAGGGCACAGGGTCTTTGCCTCCACCTACCCTCCTCCTCTCCCACCATGTCCCATACCTAGTCTCCCTCCTCTTGCTTTAGTTCCCTGGACTATGGGACTCCCCACCTCTCCCATAGCCCACAAATCCTATCTCGCCCTTCGCAACTACTTACATTTTTTTTGCCTTTTTTCAGGAAAGAAGCAACAACATCCACTCCTCTCCACACATGTTGCTGCAGAGGGATTAAGAAAGGAAAAGATGGACTTTAGACCTAGGAGACAGGACTGGAGTGGGAAACCACTGGAGATACTAGAAGTGAGTGGGTAGGTATTGGCAGTGACTTCTTCTGCAAGGGGTTATTTCGTATAGCAGTAGCAATTGCCCTTGTAGACAAATACTCCAGAAAAAACCATGTTTTCTGCATTGCAAACTCTATATCCCAAACCTTAATCTGTCTGTGCCTCAATCCAAACGAGGTAAAAGCGTCTTATCTACTCATCTCAAAAAGGTGCTGTGTAAAGCAAATTAACACATTACATTTTGTGAGGAACTCAGGTAGGTATTGATGAACACTAAGGCAAAAGTCCACAAGGAAATTAAGTTTCAAAAGCAAAATCTGAAGAGGTAACAAATGCTCCACTGGGACACACACTGAACTGTGATGAGCAAACAAATTAGAGAATAGTTCTGCATTTGGTAAACATTGATTGGTATGTATCTAAAACATGGCAGAAGTCCAAGTGGAAGCAAATGCAGATGATCAGGTACCTGCAGTGCAAAACTCTGCACTTGAATCTGAGGGAGCAAATTAAGTAGGCACATGCGACCTCCTGGCATTTCTTAAACAGAGCTCGGTGATTTGTTTATGTATTTCCCACATTGTAAAGTTGCATAAAAATGCAAATCTGACATATGTGCCAAAGAATTATGACTGGAAAAAACAGAAAAAAATGTTGCACCTATATTGTTATTTTCAAAATGAAATCTACTGGGGGTTTTGCTCCATATAGCATTATTTCAAAATTGACCTAAAAAGACAGAAAGGATTAAAACATTATAAACAAGCTGAACAAAAAGTTCTGGACTTACCTGCAGTCATGGGGCAGGGAATTTATTTTTTAAAAGAAAGGAAATTATGTGAGTTGATCCAGGTCATATGTTAGCTACCTCTAATGCCAGTACGTCCAGTTAACCAGTACTTCTTACAAAGATCAGCTAACAGTAGAGGGGCAGTGGGATTCCTGTGCCTTACAGTCTGTTCCTAGCACAGAAGAGGAGATGCTGTAGTGAACATAGATGACCCTGTGCATTTCAACCAAGGGTGATTCCCAGGCTCTTGCGTCCTAATGCCACTCTGTGTTTCACCATGCCACCAACTCCTCCTCACAGTCCCGGTCTCCTCCTTGTATCCATGCTTCAGGCTTTTATCCCAGAACAGGTCTTCTTGCCAAACTGCTACTACTTCCTGTAACAGGGTAGAGAAAACTGAGAAATGTTTTGGGATAGAAAGGGATGAATCTCCTACTTAGTTTTGATACTAGATCTTAAAATAGTTAATATTTTACCTCCCTACCATTTCCTATTACAATGTAACAGCTTTTCATATTCTGATTTTATGCCCATTTTCCCTAAACACATTCCTGCCTATTTTTTTTTGTTTATTTTCTGTATTTGCTTGGAAGTATTTTTAACATCCTAAACCAGTAGGCCAATTGGCACTAAGTCAGCACAACTCAATTCATTTCAGATTAATCCTGCCAGTTCACATAAGCTGAGATCTGGCCCACTTAACTGCAAATTAAGTCTTTTTTTCTCAGCTGAGGCTCTCACCCACAGACCTTTTAGAAACTTATTTGGTTATTTTAATGGATGTGAAATGTGTTTCTCCAATAGTTATTAACAGAAAAAACATAACTAATTTTTTTTCTGTGATCAGTGGAAGTAGTGAAACCTGATTTCCCATGGGTTTGTATTGCACATACCTGTACCTCCACTGCAACAATCCCAACTCCTCTCTTATTTTCATCATGACCTCATTCATCCCCTAATACTTTTAGTAGACCCCCCACATTCCATCACTACAATCTGCAAAGAAGGAAGTATATGTCAGGCCTAGCTTGGTGTTATATCTGTGCTGACTGTTGTTGGTTGTACCTGTAGCTCATATGCACAGCATGCCTGAGCAGCATAAAAAACTGTTGAGCTCATGCGATCCTTTTTTCTCTCAGTGAGGTCACTAATTCAGTTCACTTTGTCTAACCTTTTACAGATTTTCACAAAACTTCCAGAACCGTTTTATCTGTGAGACTGACTGGTGTCTGTCTGTGGCTGAAATTGGACTGTTGGTTCCCAAGTTATCAGGACTGACCAGTGTGATTGCAAAAGCCTTAGAAACCAGGGAAAAACCAGGGAAAAACAAAAAAAAAATAAATTGCATGGAACATAATGTGCATTATTTGTTATCAGTACTTTAAGTGACACAGAATAAATATTCTTTGCAGCAAAACTGGAGCACATTCCTTCTCTTCTATAGGGTTTTAATTGATTCTAAAAAAAAAATCTAGCTGAGACTGAAAAGGGAAGAGAATAATTAGATTCTATTTTTGCACGTTATGGCAATCAAAAATTTTGATGTTACTCTCCTATTATACAGCAGAGGGAAGAGAACACTTCAAGGGAAGATATACAGAATACGCTGAGGTACATCAGCAGCTCAGTGGAATGGATTGGGAACTTGACTAATACATAGTGTCACTGATTTGGAGTATGAAAAACTGTAGCATGATCAGTTGGGACCCATACGCATAGCCAGCTCTCTTTACAGACAACACTTCAGGAAATCTGAGTTTCACATATAGTATTTGAGATATCACATTGCTACCCACTCTGTATCAGTGAAAGTTCTGAACTTCGTTCCCCTTCTGCCCCCAGCTGGACAAGTAAGTTAAATTTTAACAACACAGATCTCATTTAAATATGGTATTATAAACCCAGTTACTTTATAGAAACACTACCAACCCTAAAAATAAAATCTATCAAAATTGCTCCGATCTGCCAGGAAAATTATAACCGCAGACACTCCTGCTGCCAGAGGAAAGGATGAAAAGCATGTAATCCATTGGAATAACAATGTCTCCTTCTCTGTTTGAATAAACTTGTAAAGTCTCTTTGACTTTAGGACAATTAATGACTTAAGAATAAAGCACCTTGAATCACTTATATTGTAAACTATTATTTGTCTTCAAATGCATACATGTGTGTATATATACATCATATGAGAACTTTTCTTACACACATGAGGATTCTGTAATATTAACATCTTTAATTTTTATGTGGAATTTATTCTCCAACTAAATATGGCCATAGTTTTGAAAAGTATTTGGGGATTTTGGACGCAATTTTAAGATTCTTGTTCTGAGACATCTGCAAGACACTAACTTTTCTGACAGCGGCCGCTCAGCACTTTCTGAGAATTTCTAAAAAAATGTAATCATTCCAATCTATTTTTGCTGTCCCCCTGACAGCTGACTTCCTAGTGAGCATAGCTGTCACTGAGAACTTTCGCTTGAGAAGAGACTGGGGGGAAAAAAGGTATCTACCAGGAACTACTGAATGGTTTGCAGGGCTGAATCGGCATGAGCTCCCTGCTCTGCTTTCAGCGTTGGTTAATATCGTCAATTTGCATCCACTGTGCCCCCTGCCAAAATGAACAATGACAGAGTAACTGTCTTAACACAGGCCCTGAGGATCTGATCTCTGCAGTCTTACTACACTCAGTAGAAACATCTTCTATCATCAACTACATTTGGATGGTCATAAAATATTGTAATTACCACCCATTTATACAACCAACCATAAAAATACGAGGTTGGAAAAATATGCCACCAAATAAGTATTAACAAAATGATTATTTAATTGGCAACTGATTATATAGATAAAAAATATTTCAATGAAATGCCTGTGAATAGTTTTCCTACTGGTGGCTGAGCAAGCCACAGAGTTATTGCTATGAAAACCACTGTTTTCTCACTATTGAAAGCCAAAGTTGATTGCTATAATGGATTTTTACAACGTGGTGGTGAGCAGCTGTAAATTGCTCACCAGTCCAGCCTTTACTCATTTCTTTTGATGAGCACTGTACATTTCCTTATCTATTTTTCTCTATTTACAACATTTTAAACGTAACTGTATCTTTTCTACACAGGTATAAAAGTAACATTAGCTTTCTACCATTCCTGCATTATACTATCGTTGGGGTACATTAATTCCTTTGGGGTTTTTTACTCCTTTTTTTCTTTTTCTTTAAAACTCTTTGGAAAGAGCTCATTCTCTCAGACCATCTAAGGCTAACGAATCATTCCTGTTGCCCTTTTGAACCTCCACTAGCATTTCAAATTAAGGCACTTTTTGCTGCTTGCTGCAGACACTGAACATTTGATGGTACTTTTATGTGAATTAGTAATCTAATTAGAAAATAGAATTGCTACTGCCAAATTACTAATGCAATTCACGTTTTATTATTGGCCACAGAACAGGACATTTCGGTTTTACTTTAGATACTTCTAGAGTGAAAGCTCTAAGAGCTGTGCCTATGTAATCATTACCACTTTTTAAAAAAAAATTAAAGGCAGGTCACATGGGACACAGAGTTTTGTGCATGTGTGGATCAACACATGTATGAACTGTTGCTCCAGAAGATTTAGGAGATGTTCAAGCAAAACTGGCCAGTCCACTTGATGGGCTTGGCATGTGGGGAAATAAAACCAGACAGTTTGGCTGCAAATGAGCCATACAGCGACTTCATATGTGTGTAATTAAACTTTTTCTTAATCTTACTGGGTAGTTTGATTGTCACCCTGGATGTGGTCAAATGATCAGGTCCATCTTTCATTGACAGTAAATGAAAAATTGGTGTTGGACAGAAAGGTGGCTGCATACTCTTCTGATGTCCTCATTAAAACGAAAAGTTCTTGTATTCCACAACTAAATTTGCTACCCATTACATAACATGTAAGGAAGCTCAGAAATCAACACATACATATTCATAGACTACAGCTGTTTGCTCTGTTTTGAAATTGAATTAGGAGAACAGTTGTTTTAAACAACAGCACTACAATTACCCTAAGGGCTTTACTGACTTTTATTGAATATTAGATACCACATGGTTTATGTAATCATGTCATAAAAGAGGCCTGCATTAAAACATATCAGCTCTCTTCAAACAAACCCCAATCCCAACACTGTATTTATTTTATGATTTGGGATTTGTAAGTCTACATCGTATTCACCGATGTTTGTAATGCAATAAAAATGGAGAAAAACATTTTTAAGAACCCTCAGAGAATAAAAGGTATTCATCACAGACACAGTGTTATGTGACCAATGGTATAGAATCATAGAATCATAGAATCATTAAGGTTGGAAAAGACCTCTAAGATCATCAAGTCCAACCATCAACTAACACCACCATGACTCCTAAACTAGGCCCTGGAGTGCCACGTCTACACCTTTTTTGAACGCCTCGAGGGTTGACGACTCCACCACCTCTCTGGGCAGCCTGTTCCAATGCCTAACCACTCTTTCGGTAAAGAAATTCTTCCTGATGTCCAGTCTAAACCTCCCCTGTCGCAACTTGAGGCCATTTCCTCTCGTCCTATCACTAGTTTCTTGGGAGAAGAGTCCAAGACCCGCTTCACTACAACCTCCTTTCAGGTAGTTGTAGAGAGCAAGAAGGTCTCCCCTCAGCCTCCTCTTCTCCAGACTAAACAACCCCAGTTCCCTCAGCCGCTCCTCATAAGACTTCTTTTCTAGACCCTTCACCAGCCTCGTTGCCCTTCTCTG
>WAAD01013650.1:0-51657 GCA_013389945.1 Fregata magnificens
CCCCAGAGTATGGAGATAGGCAGGGCTGTGGTGGTAATATCCAGCTTTGACTAGTAGAGAAACTTAACCTGTTTTGTTTATAAACCTATATTATTCACAGTCCTACTTAACATCCATAAGTGTGTTTCTCGAACTTACTACTTTAGAAAACACACTTTCAGTTTGAAAGCAACATCCAGATTAATTTATTTAAGATTTGTTTAAATGCTGTCCTGGATAGGGATGCAGTCCTGGAACAGGGCCTGTGAACATGATTTGCTTCTCCCTGGTATCATCTACAGTGAAGTTATTGAAGATCTGTTTGTCAGAGTTGCTGCTTGAATGAGTTGTTATCCAGGGAATGCTAAAGCAAAGCAAGGGGAAATCTTTGGTTGCAAATATCTGTTATGTATCGCTCTGAAGATAGTGTCATTTAAACAGCCTTATTAGTAGGGATAGTAAAAAAAATTTATTGTTAACAGCCTATTAATAACAGCAAAATATTTTAAGTTGTGGATAAATAAAAAGGAACTTACTCAAAACACGAGGTAAATGTTTGGGGTTTTGTTTTGTTTGTGTTTTTGCTGCAGGGAGGTGGATGTAAGTTTCTTAGGTACAACTGCTCCATTGAGTCTCCCAGGAAAGGATGGAGTTTCATGCACCCAGGAAGACTTACTCATTTACATGAAGGACTTCCTATCTTGAATGGCACAAGATACATTGCAGTATCATTTATTGATCCTTAATTTTTTTTTTTTTTTCCCCCTCTTCAGCAGTGTTTGATTCTTTACATAAACATTTATTTATAGATTTCTTCTGGAAGATGGTGATAAAAGAAACTTTAAGTTACTGTTCCTACACAGCAAAGTTACTTTGGGCTAAAAGAATGAAAAAAAGAAAATGTTCTAAAATTGAAGATTTCTCAATATCTGCTCTGAGCCTTGAGTCACAAAGTAAACATGTCCTGCTTGTTTTTCCATTCTACTGTCTTAAAGAGTAGGTAAGGAGGGAAAATGGAAAAGCATTTTGTAATTAATCCATTTCTTTGTTGAAAAAACCCCAAACAACCCTAGATACAAAATTATCTGAAAAATTTATTGTGGGTTTCATTCAGTAAAGTGACACAGCTAATGTTTTTGTGGTGTGTATATTTGGTACCAACCAATTAAAAACCACAGCATAAAAACAAAACCAAGTGAATCTTGTGTACAGTTGTTGGGGATAAGCAATAATTCTATGTGCTGGTATATACTGAAGGGAAAACATCTCAGTAGCCTGTTTTCTTAATTAATTTTCAATACTGAAATGTACACCTTTAGAAGAAAAAATAAATTAATTGTGGAGATGGAGCAAGGATTAAATAATTTAGCTAAGAAAAAATGGTTTATCATTTGTTTTAAAAACTCATCTTGTTGAAAATTTACTTTTCTTCACCAAGTGACCTTCATTTAAAGTAGTTATTTTTCTAAATGTTTAATTGCACCCAATTAATACTGGAAATTTGCTGTTTATTTTCAGAACGCTGGCAAATTTTAATAATAGGATGTTTTATAAAGACAATTTTCTACTCTTACTTAAAATTACTTGAATTTTGTATCAGGAAAATGAAATTGTGGCAGTCTCTTTCAAAGCTAAGGGTCTTAACTTGCCATTTATTTTAAAGAAATCGGTTTAAAATATTCCTACTGTATCTACTGTTTGTAATTTAAAGAAACTTGAAGCAAACTATCTCAAAGTCTACCGTGCCAAAATGCACAGCGTGTTGGAAAAACTTGTGAAAAATAAAGGGTAATTTTAAATTAATGTAACAGCTTTTACTTGACTGTATTAGGTAGTTTCTTTGCATGTTGCCATTGTTCTCATAAATTTATTTATTGATGAATATTTTAAAAGGAATTGTAGATATATTTAGATCGGAGACTTCTCTAAGTGTCAGGTTTTGGCTTATTTACTCTGTTACTATTGAAATTATTTCTCATGTGAGTTGGTGCCTGTGTACCTTACAGAAAGTGCATTACACTTTCAGAACGACCCCAGCAGGATGGATGTTTCTTGTTTTCTGTACCAACCTTCCTTTTTTATACAGAGGCTTTTTGATGATCTAAACAGTAGTTCACTTTTCACCTGCTAATACGTGAAGAAACTTCATATCACATTTCCTAAACAGAAGCTTTATTTGGAGCTGAAAGGATTGGGAGAGCAGTTCAAAGATTATTCTGTTACTGAAAATAAGCATGTCTGCTTATTTCCCTGTTCTGCTGTTTTGAGGAGTGGGTTGTAACCATACTTAAAGTTGTGCTGAAGCAAATACATCAAAATGTGGTAACTTAAATAATGTACTAAAGTGGGCTGGCTTGACAAGGAGTGGTTTTTCACAGGAAGTTCTTTGCTTTCTTTTAATTTCTCTTCACACTGTCAACTTTTGTCCATTTCAGGCTAATATTTGGAGGTTGATATCCCCTGACTTTGTTTCCAGACATGGAAGACCTCTGCCTTAGTGAGTGTCTCCGTATATGTAGCCTGTGCTTAGGCAAACTTTACAGATCAGAAGATCTTCAGGCCTTCGGAATGAAAGCAGCCTTTGTTAATCACCTTTTTCTGAGCATTTGCCTGTGGTCTCTTAGACTAACTCAGAACAGAATAATATTTTTACCACTGGATCAGTTACAGACAGTTTACTGTTATGAGGAGCTTTCTTGGAAAAAAAGCACAAAAAGACACAGGGGAAGTTCTTTTGCAGGATCTTTTTTGCATAACTTGTATTTTAATTATGAATTTTTTAGTTCACAGTCACATTTGATTTTTTTTTTAAAATGTGTATTTTTTCCCTCAATATATATGAGGGCTTTACTTACTGTTAAATTTCTATGTTTGTAACTATTAATTTACTCTGTCATGTAGTGACACGTAATGCTACGTTTACTGTGCTGCACATTTGTTGGAAGGGAAAAATGTGTTCACCATGCTCACATTGCTAAAATTTTCTCTTGTTTTTTCTTTTGATGAAGTATTTGCAAAGGCTAACGACTACCTTTCAGGTAGACAGCAACATGTATGGAGGTGTCCTCATTAATTTCTTAGGAACTGACAGATACCAGAAGAAAGTTTGTTTTTAACAGTTCACCTGAATTAGTTCTGAAAGCTTTGCTGTACTGTTAGCACGTGAGTACAGGAACTCACACAGGCTAAACAGAATTGTCACTATTAGGAAATTATTTTTAATTTTCATTACTTTTTAAAGCACTTAAAGACTCTTGTGTCTCCTAAGAAAGTTTGTTTTGGGGTATAGAAGAACATGCATCAGAGGAAAGCAGCAACCTTAATTCCAGCAGTGCATGAGAAACCTCGGGAGTACAGGGACATAAAGGTGCTCTGCAACAGATGAGACATTTGTAAAGTATTTGATTTGTTCTGCTTTCATCTAGCTCTATTTTTCACTGTTAAGTACTTGAAGAGACTGTGGTGTGGATGAGAGGTGGGAGAGCAGTATATGGGCAAGAGAATTTCTTAATATTTTTAACCAAAAGGTGACTGAGTATGTCTTGGTTTTATTTCATGTTCATGAACTATTTCGACTTTGATACTCCTAAAAAATGTTCAGGGCATTCGCTAGTATTTTACACATTTAATCTTCTTTAACATCACTGTACAACAAGTAATTCTAATATGTATTTGTCAGTTTTTTCCCAAAGGATTACTGTTCCACTCTTACTATGAGCTGATAGGAGTAAGACTATGACAAGCCCCAAAAGAAGATAGATTTTTCAGTAAGGCAATATAATGAAATCAATTTGATTGTGCCTTTTTCTTTTGTAATGGCTTTCCCCCCACATCTACTGTATTCATGGAATAAATATTAATTCAATGCTGCGCTTCCACAACAGCTTCTCTTTTGCAGCATGTAAGAAGTAAGGAGACAAAGACATTTAAAGAGACGGAAAAGTCTAGCAAGGACCCTTATCATTCCTTCCTCCCATGGGCATGTACTAGTTTTGCTTTTGTTTTTCTGCTTGAAAGAATTTGTTCAGATTTTTCTTTTCAGCTACTGCAATGAGCTTTTTAAAGAATATATACCTTTCAGTTTCCTTTGGTTTATTTCTGATGTGGTCTTCAGTGGATTCAGTTCTGAAAGAAGTAAGTATTTTTTTAATCTTAACTTCCCTGAATCCTTACTTTCTTGCATGGCAGAGTGGACTGCTTTGCTATTTTTGTGAGTGAAAGCGAACACAAATACCTGTCTCAGCAGCCCCCTGTGACTGAGGTGTCAGATAAATTACTTGATTGTTATTTTTTTTAATTATGGGATTTTTTGATTCCATAGCAGAGCATGAATTAGAGGGCAGAGCCTTTATAAAATGCATTTGTAGAATTGATATTGGCAGTTCGTAGGGTTGAGATTTGCTTTAGTAGAGTTAACTGTAGAGTTGCAGGAATAAGTAATTAATTTATGACTGCCAGGAAGTCCCAGTTGTTCTGTTTCTTGCCTCTAGCTGCTGCCAAGAAAGATGGTCTCTGACAGGAAGTTAGTTTCCAGCCAGCACTAAAATTGGAATGAGAATTGATGGTGCAGGATTTTGTTGTACCCAAAAGGTGGAAGTATTGCTTCAAATAGTTTTCCAACATGGTTTCCCAAATACTTTCTGTGTCTTAATGTAAAAAGTTATTCTGGATCTAATGAAGCAGATAGTCTTGCTCAACAGTGAAGAACCTTGTTCCTGTGTACAAATCAAATGTTAAACACAATTGGAAAGAGATGCTTTTATCTTCAGTGAAACATTTTATTTGCTAGTTATAGTCTTTTTTTTTTCTTTTTTTCCTTTCTGTAATTATCTTCCCATTTGACATAGCTTTTAAGATCTGTATAAATGCATCCCACTTACAGGACGACGGCTGTCTTTTAGTGCATTTTGGGGCTGGGAGGAGGGCGAAGTGAGGAGGGGATGGGTCAAAGCTCAGGAAAGTTCAAAATTCATCCCACAGAATTGCTTCCTTCTGCAGCTCTTGGCACAGAGCTGTGCAGCCTGGATCCTAAACTAACAGGAGGAGATCTGAGAAGCAGTTAATATCCTGACGTGTTGCTAAGGCTGCTGAATGTAGAGGGATGATCGTAATTTTCTTTTTCTTTTGGTAATTTATTGCTTTTGGAAAGTTAGTTTTCTGGATTGAGCTTCACTTCAGAAAAGCTGTTTTGGCTGCATTTAAAGCAATGCCCCTCAGGATTATTTTGCACAAGAATCAAATGTGAGATAAGCTAGCTGATAAAAGCATATTCATCTTAAAGTAATTAATAGAGTAAGGCAATAGTTCAAAGGTAGGATTTCAGTCAGCGTGGTTACAGCCTTTATTGGCATCAGTGCAACTTCAGAAGTAGCAAAGCTGAGAGCCTGGCCAGCGTGGGGGATATTGGCCATATTGCAGGCAGCGCTTCGGGGCGATGCCATGCCACCTAGGTAGTTGAGAAAACTGCTTTTTCTTGAAAAAGCTCGCTTGTGCTTTGGGTCCTGGGTATTGTTCCCTCTGTGCCTGCCTCTTCCGCTTACTACTGGTTTACGGTTGTTGAATGTCTCAGAGTGCCTGAAGTTGGCAAGGGAGATGCATAGTCGCATAGTAACAAATTTATTCAGGAACTAGTCTTTTGGCTTGAAACTGGAATTCTTCTATTTCCAAGAATTTTGCTTAGCTGTGAAAGGAGTTGCTCAACTACCAATGGCTTTGCACCAGTTTGTTTCCACCATCTTGTGGGAGTGGGGAGCAGAGGGAGGAGGAAGGTAGCAGAGCAAATTTAGTATAAGCTACTTCCTTACTACAATGTCTGTAGTACAGATGGGCCATGAAAACACTGCATTTTCACAGCTTCAGTTGGAATGGCAGTTAATGTGAGCAATACTTTAAGCCCATGAGATGGTTTACAATATTTAATACCTTAAGACATCAGGACCTACTCTTCAAAGTGGGTTGGACTAATACTTCAGGCTTTAAGCTTTCTCTCTTGGGTTGCTAATCTCTCACAATGTACACTCGTCCACTGGTGGTGTGTGAAAAGGAGGTTTGTAACCTTACTGTTTTCCACTTTGTTTTGAGAGTAGTAATTTTCATTTTTAAATTAAAGCATATTCTTCCAAGCATATAAAGTGTCTTCTCTAGGTAATATAGCAGCAGAACTAGCAGAATAACTGCTCAGGTCTATGTTCCTTAAAGTAACTTGGTGACTGATAATGATGGTTATTCTTCTGCAGGGGGAAGGTGTGTCCAACTGCTGTTAATATTTGAATGATAGGTCTTTCTCCATCCTCCTGTGGCAGCAGTGAGGATGGAGAGATGGAGTTGGTGAGGGTACCTGAGAGAGGGAGCTGTCTCCTACTTTAGTCCCCAGTTGCACTCAGCACACTGATTATGGAGAAATTTGGGTTTTGCTGTTATAGCTGGATCAAACTTAGTTGCCCCCAGGATGTGTATAAAGAGGTTGGAGAAAATGGAGCACGCTTTGTAAGGATGAACTTCTCTGGCATTTCAGCTCCTGAATTCTAGCAATTCTCTGAGCTTACAGGAGATGAGAATTTTGGGGGAGGTGGTGGTGGTGGTGTTAACTTGTGTTTTCCACAGAGAATTCTAACTTGGCTATGCTGGTAACTGAAGACATTTCTGAGAATGAAAAGAAAAACCACCAAAAAAGTGGTGTCCCTTACTGAGTTTCAAGTCTCAAAAGCACAAGGCCATTGCAGCTTCTTAAGGAAGGTTCACCAGCATGAAGTAAACACAATGCATGAGAAGTTGAGGCAGAAAGTATTAAGTATAAACTACTAAAAGCTAGTTTTTCTCTTTGGAAGTACTGGGTGCATCTAAGAGGTGGGCGGGTGCACAGTGCAACAATGAACTTCTGACACAGCCAAATTTAGAGACTCGTCATCTCTGAATCACTTTTGCAAACTGTGATTCACCAGGGAGCTATTTCAAGCATTTGATCATTCTTTAAAACACGTACCATGTAAAGTAGGACAGGTCCTGGTGTATAAAACAGTGTTTTGCCTTAAAATTTCCAGATCCGACTCTCCCAGACTTGTCTTCGCTGTGTCATCATGAATGGTAGAGTGGAGATCTTGATAGCGTTACTTGCAAAAAGAGGAAATTCTCAGTTCTTGTACTGCAGTCACGTGCATTAATCTGCATGAGAGCGTTTTGGCCGTACAAGGTATGAACTTTTTGTTCTCTTAGACTCCTTGCCCATGCCCCCATCACTCGGGCATATGTGCACACGTTGCTTTCCATCCAGACCGTGCCCCCTTTGCGTCTCATGTGTTTGCCAGATGTCAGCTTTCCAGCAGGGGCAAAAAAAAAAAGCACAGGTGGCCAACAGTGTTTGCATAAACGCAGGCAGGAGCAAGGAAGGCAGAGACAAGGGATCTTTATTTTAAAGTGTTCTTGAAGTGTAAATTTTGAACTGCTGCTTCTGTGGTAGTGAAAGATGCCTTAGGATCAGAACTAGTGAGCTATTCTATATCAAGGGTATAACTGAGATATGGTGTGTAGAAAAGCATAGAAGATATTTCCCAATTAAATTTTTTTCTTATAGTTTATACAGCCAGTGGGATGAGACAGATACAGAGGGCTACTGGCGAGTGCAGTTTCTCAGATCCTATAGGTGAGCCTTTCGTCCCGACCTGCGGCATAGCTGGTGGCTGTTGGAGCAGGTGACCGCTGCAGTGTTTCACTGTTGTGATGTGTATTTGGTGAGGGCTTTTTAGTCTTCATCTCATTATCCATCAGCGTGTGTGTGTGTACGAACACAAACCCATGCTTGATCTTTTCCATAGCCTGGCTGTATCTTGGCCTTGTTCTACAAAGAGGATTTTTTTCATTGTGCTGCTCAGACTGGGAAAAAGTGTTTCCCTTATTCTGAAAATTATGGTGCACAGAAGAGTACACAGGCAAGGCTTGATTTTTCTCTAAATATCACCGACACAAAGGGAATATGAACTTTCTGTGAATTAATTAATCATTCCATATTAGTTGTTCAAATGGCAAAAGTAGAAAAATGAGATGTTCTTTAGCTGAACACAGAGGTGTGGGAAATGCTGTGCGTTTTTCATCATTAGGTAGACATAATCTACCTGAAGTTGGATAACACAGATGTGAAAGCCTGAATGGAGATACCAGTATGTTTCCAAAATAGCTGTGCAGGTGTTCTTGAAATGTTGTTTGAGCAAATAAATGGATCTGTTCTTGGCAAGTTGTTCCCATTCTTATTTACTTTTAGTCTGAAGGGAACAAGAGCACATTATAAAGCTATAGCACCATTCAAATGCTGGGAATCAGAAGCTCATAAAAAAAAAAATAAATTGAGATTATATTGCAGAGGAGAGGAGAATTTTGCAGCCATTAAGACGACAAAACTACTCCCTGCATGGAACAGTTTATGACCAGAACCCTGAGGAGGCACCTGAGGAATGTCGTCAAAATACAGCAGCCTGAAGACCTATTTTTATTTTTATACAAATTTAACTTTAAATAAAAATAATTCTAAAAAAAATGAAGAGGAAGAGCTCCTAGCTGCAAACTTTCTTCCTGGAGGGTCTTTTCTTCATGTACAACCAAAAATGAGAGATATCATTAAAGCATACGTATTCAAAAATAAGGCCAAACTTCTAACCTAGTCATCATTCCTTAGCTGAGAAGCCTCCAGCATGCAATACTGCCTGTAGCACTAATGCCTACCAGGTCTCATGACTGGCATTAAAACCCTATGGCAAATGAGTTATTCAAAGTTAACAGGGAAAAAATAGACAAGTATAGAGACAGGTGGTGTTTTGACAGATTTCATGCAGGAATTGAAACTGACTGCATTTGTGAATGCAGGTTGCTGATGTAAGTATTAATTTCAGCTGGAACGAGTGTGTGCATACAGCTTCAAAGTGTCCCTTGCTTGCAAGTACCTAAGAGCTGATAACAAGTTTGCAAAGTACTTACACCTAAAGTGCTAATTTATTTACTTCCTGCAAAGCAGGTGGTGCTGTTTTATGTTGAGAGCACGGGGGCCAATGGTTGAGAGGACCTATGTCCACCATTCTGTTCTCTTGGTTTTCCTGGACAAACTCCACCTTTAGGATAAATAAGACAGTTGTTGAATGGAAGACCTCTCAAGGGATGCTGAAATCTCACTCGATTCTTACAGTTTGGAATTCAAGACACCTTCCTTGCATATGGGGGCAACTGAAGCTTTTCTTGTCTTGGTATTTTAGAAATCCAGCCGGAGCTCTCTGTTTCTGATGCATTTCTTGTGAACCTATAGGAGCAGGCTGGCAATTGTAGAGTAGCACCGGAGCTTGATGGACATCCAAGCAGAGGCACTGAGATAGAGCAAAGCCCCTGGAAGAGAGGAGGCTGGTAGCGTACTCTGTGTGGTTTTTCATGGCATCGATCTGGGGTGTTGTACTATGTCAGTTTTTTTGGTTTTGGGTTTTTTTTTTTTTTTTTTTTAAACTTGGGGAATGAAGCAAGCTAATGCAGTTCTTGAGCAATGTAAATCACTAGCACTATAGAAATGTGTTAATACATGAGAAGTGAACACTTCTTTCTTTCAGGGAAATAGTTAAAATACATAATCTGAGTGTTCAAATATAAAGAAATTCCTGTTGACAAAGTATAGGAGGTCTGCAGTAAGCAAAGCTTATTCTTTTTTCCTGGAAATGCCCTTACAGAATTATTTAATTTCTTTAGATAATAGAGTTAAATATGCACAAAGTAAAACTGCAGCTCTTTACTAATGCAAAAGGAATTGGTCTCATAAGGCTGGAAAATATTTCCTTACTTCCCAAAGAAACTTTAGAGAAGGATACCCTTGCATTTATTATAAGTAACTCATACATAAATACTGCTACTGTATAGTTACTTTTATTTTATAAATGTATGTTGATTTTTATCTTCCCCATATGTAAAAATACTGCTTCTGCTCTTTTGTTTTTGATCTGTTTATCTTCAAGCTGAAGATTTTATGTGCAGCATGCTGTATTCTGGTGCTACTTCTTTTACTTCAAAGACAAGCCAAGGAAGCTCTTTTGGACTGAATATCTTCCACAGAATATTTGCTCACGATAAAAACTTATAGCAAACTTTACTGGATTTTTATCTTTTCTCTTTTAAATATCTAAGAAGAGATAAGAGTGTTTATTGCTAATCATAAGCATGTTTTCCTTTCACTAACGAAGCTTGCAGATCCAAAAAAACTACTGAAGAAAACTGGTTTGGGATTCAGTTTTGCTTTTCACAAGGAAAGAAATAAAACTTTTTTTGTTTTTATAATGGAGCCCAGTGATTGTATACGAAGTAAAGTTATAAATCTTCGTGCATAGGAAATGAGTTTAGAAGAAGTGCAAGGCCATGGAATTGAGTAGGCTAGCGACAACATTGCATATCATGCTCTAGCATTCATGAGAAAAATTGCATTAATTGTAATGTCTTTTTTCAATCCACTTGCCAAGCTATAATGGACAGTGAACTATATTGATAATGTCAGAAGTTAGCAGATCCTCTACTGTCTTTTATTTTCTGCTCTAAGGGGCTGAATCCCCAACAAACATCTCTGCTGTCATTTGTCACATTTGGTCAGCTGAAACACTGAGGATTATTCATAAGGCAACTAATATGAACTCCTAGGTTCCCCCCACCCCCAACCTAAGTTTACTCTTGATGTTTTCTTTTTGTCAGCTTTTAGATGACTTTGGTTCCTTATTTTTTAACTTTGCTGTGCTGCCCTCAGTGTGTGTTGCTTGGTGGAATGTCTCATGGTACAAGCGGAGTACTAAGACATGGCATTTCGCCATACTTCGTGCCAACTTCTTTCTTGAATCCAGTATTTTCCTAAATGCCTGTGGTCCACTGGTAAAGCGATTACAGAGACGCCTGCAGTCCTTCCTTACCACTTTATTAAACATTTTACTTCTCTCAGATTCCTGGAAATTGGTTGTAGATACAGGGCTTCTTTCTGCATTGCCACCCGGCTTTAGTTCAGCATGTTGGTAGCCCTCTATATAAAATGAACCTTGATAAAGAGAATATTCATCCTTTTCAGCTGGCTTTCCAACCTCCTAAGTTTTGAATTATGAATGTTTTTCTTTGTAGTAGAATGTTGTGGGAAAGGAGAAAACACTCCAAGGGCACAGCCAATACCATTGGCAATATAAATGCTACTTAAGTGTGAAGTATGGTTTCTTCATGGTATGCTTCTCCAGGCTCCAGTTCCTCTCTTTGTCTCCATCCCTCCTTTGGTTCAGAAATAAATGTATTCAAACAAAATGCCAACGAAAAACTTTCCTTTCCTTTTTAGAGCAGCAATGGGTTCAGGACTGTGTAAAGACTTGCATAGATACTGGACTAACACCTTTGCACAGTGTCAATCTTGTACTTCTTTATCACTCAGGAAATTATTTGAAGAAGCATTATAACTCTTTGAACTGAACTGCTGCCCTCTGCAAGTTGGAGTGCATGATGCTTTGGTTAAATCATAACGCATGAAGTTCAAAGAAAGCCCTCTGCAATACTTAATGGAGCTTTGTGTGCTCATTTTCTTTAGAAGCTGGGGCAGAAGGCTATTAAAAATCTCTAATTCACTAAACTTGAACCAAGAATAATAACAGCAAGAAGAAATGCTTATAACTTAGAGGTGAGTTTTGGGTAGTCCCACAATAAGCTTCTGTCTGCTAAGCTTCTGGTCATTTATCCTGCTATCTTGGGCATGTATTGAGTAAATATACCACAACAACTTAATTTAATTCATTTGGTGGTTACTGAAGGCTGCTTGCAAGAATAATCTTAAAAGCTCTGTTAAATAAAAAGGAAATAACAGTAATTTTAATTTTAACACAATTAAAATAGCGCTATGTATGAACAATAAAATAGATCTGTTTTGGGGCCATGCCTGCAAATTGCTGAATTTCTGCACATCTGACTTAAGTTGCTTCTTCGAAATGACCTTTCTCAATTTAATTTCATGGTATGTCTGTTCTATAAACTCTCTTCTGTAATTTGTTGGGGAGGTCAAAGTATTTAACCTAGTTAATAAAAGTATGAGCAAACAGAGAGTGAGTGGAAAAAAAAACCCGCTTTGCCTTATGTATATACTTTTTCCCTGGTGAGTAGAAGTTGAAGGTAAAATAGTGCCTTTATACTCTGTCTGCCATCCTGTGGTCGAAATAAAATTTTACATATGCTTATTAAAGACAGGATGGGGTCTGGATAATAGAAATTAGGGTAGAGATAATAGTTGCAAAAATACTTAAACGTAATACTTAAGATACAGTTTTAGAATTCAAGTCTAGTAATATGTTCACATTTGCGCAGTGTGCATTTGTACATGTATACCTAAAAACCCATGAAAAATACTTGCATACCCACATTTTTAGGTAATAGTTGCAATTTATAACCTGAGAGAGGATGAAATAGTGTCTGGTAATAGAGCAGTACTTGTATAGCCTTTCATCTAAATGCGTCAAAGTGTTTTGTAAGAAGATGGGAAAATTGAAGCTCAGAAAAACTGATTTGTTCATACTGCTTGGCAACAGATCTGGGAAGAGACTGCAGAGTCTCAGTTTGCAGTCTTGGCTTTGACCTCCAGCTGAGTGACTCAGTAGCCAGGCGAGCATCCGCGATTCATCTGACCGTCTTCCCGGCAGCCCCACTCGAGTCTGGGGGTGGCGGGATAGGAGGGGGCTGCGAGGAGGGACATGCTTCAAATACCAGACAGAGCTCTCTGCCAGCTTGATGTGCAGAGCAAAAAGTAAGACATAACTTTCCCAACAAGCTGATGTCTGGTGTGGGATCTCTTCCCTGGTCCTATTCTGTGTCTTTCTAAAAACATCTTCTGGTATGAAACCAAAATCTCCCGCACTGTAGGTGCCAAGAGCAACGCCAGCCAATGCAATGCCGTGGGAGCATCTCTTCCCGTCCCTCATCTTGTCTGCGGGGAGCCCTCCACCTCCTTATGCTACACGCAATCTCTCCTGCAGCTGGCACTTACGCACTCGTTTGACATTCTAATGGAATGTTATTTTTGACTCTTATGCTGTTGTTTGAATATTAATATATAGGGGCCATGTTAATACATGATGGAGCAAATAACTTCTTTATTGTTTTCCTAGATGCTGATTGGGTTTGCTGTTTCAGTATGGTGCATGTGGTAAGTATAAAGTACCTGAAGAGGTGGGACCCCTTTTCCAAGTCTTTCTGCTAATTATGAAAATAACTGTTACCTCCTAGAATTAAAAGTAAAATTTCATCTTGTTTCTTTGAAATCACTTACTGTTCCAAAGGTTGAAACTCCGATTTTATTTTTTTTGTTTGTTTGTTTTGATATCTCCAATCCTTATCAAAACACCATCAAATATTTTAAGTGACCACTGACATACATGGTTGGTTGTACCCTGTCAAAACCAGGTCAGAAAAAGAATATAGAACTTAAAACTATATTAAAAAATATTTGCACAGAACCATTTATTGAAGTCTTTTAACAACGAGAGTTTTAGATGGAAAGAGCCGTCTTAACAGCTCTAATTTGATGGTTTTGCATACTCATTTTACTCAAGTAGGAAAAAGTTAAACGGACACTCTTTGTATATTTCAGTGAGTATATTAACTGGTTCTGTGGTTTGTAGGCTACAGAGGAAAAAACAAAATGGAAAAATGATTTACACTTAAAACTGTAAAATGCTTGGTCTACTATGCTTTATAAATATTCACTGTTAATAATAATTCTATTTCCCTTAACTCCTCTGAACTAGATCTTGAGCCGCTGACTCTGATAGCACAAAGATTTCGCTTTCTATCTTATAAATTCTCCATTGGCAAAGTTCAATTGTTTTAATGTAATTTTGTTGTCAAAGGAAGTCATTATCAGGAGACGAGACAATTTCTTAGTAAAGCCAGTTTGAGTTTTTTGGATTGGCGTTTGAATTTACAGGTGCAACATATCGGAGAATACAGCTGCAGAGTTGCTTTTGTGTTAGAGGTTATTAACTCCCTCTTCTGTGTGAGCTGAAAAGTTACAGTTTTGAACCGCATGGGGCTGTTCTATGCTGCAGGATTTCCTTTTTAGATGTGGTGAGTGGCAATAGCATTTTAAAAATACTAACTGGAAAATAAAGAAATTCCTAAACTAGCCTTAAGGATTTTTTGCTGGATTAGTCTTTATCTTGTTTGCTGGTTACTTAAGGTTCTGCTCCTTCTAAGTGCACTAAAAACCAAAGGACCATAAACAGTTAAGAACCTTCTTTCCTATAAGAATGGAAAATGTGGCAAGTATCTGTTTACCCAGGGACTTCTGTGGTTGCTTGTACTGAGTCAGGTTAAAGCAGACTTCTGGGGCGAGGGGGAAAGAACAGCTTGCTTTAAAAAGAAAGCAGGTTGCTGGAAATATTAAGGTTGCTCTTGTGCCACGTGTCAGCACTGTTTCACAAATACCACAGCGCTGGTCTTCTCCAGCAGCCCACTGGATGCCCTGGTTATCCTACAGCACTCTTGGACCATAGCTGGGCTGTCAGCCGGGTAAATAATGCCGTGTTTATCTTAAGAGGTCATTCTTGGCCAGGAATGAATGCAGGTCTGACAGTCCAGATGGTTTAGAAAGTACGAAGCAGTTCTGGAGAGACCAGGCTTTCATCACATCTGTGAAAAGTTTAGAGATGCAGAGTGGGCTCGGTGCGCACGTGGGGCTGCTGGGCGGTCGCTGGGGGACCTGTTTGTTTTCATGGCTCTGCTTTCCCTCGACAGCCGTCCCCACTTTGGGAGTAAAGGAGGAGCGGATGCAAGGGATGGGACTGCACTGCTGCCAGAGGATCCGCTTCCAATATCACCCGTTCAGCTTCGTTGGACTCAGGTGACACGGCTGGGAAGCAACAACAAAAATGTCCTGTTGCCATTTTTAGTCCTGACCGACATTTATAGCATCAGGCACAGAAGATGTTCCTCAGCTCTGAGTGAACGAAGCCTCTAAAACAAGAGCTGTACAGCTGCTTGTAAAGCAGCTGCTTACTCATCGGATCTTGCTTCCTTGCAAATTCTTCACATCTCTGCTCAGGTTTCATTTCCTAGATGTATGGAAAATATATATCCATCAAGGAAGGTGCTATTAAGGACAAATAAATGTCTGCATGTACTATATTTTATTTGAATTGTCATTTGGATGAAGGCACTTTCAGGAATGGCTTTTTAACTGGAAGACTGTGCTAGAGCTGAAGTGATTCAGAGGAAGAATAAAGCCTGTGAAACTTGCTTCGATCAGGGCTGGAAAGAGGCAGTAATTTGTCCCTTGCTCCATTATCTAATTTGAACAGTAGGTTACAAGTGCTTTCAGCTGCAGAACCAGCTCTTCTAAAAGCTGTTCGTGCAGACAACAGATTTTCCTGTGTCCTGACTTTTTGTGAGTGGTGTTGGCTCCTGTGTTTGCAGCCCGTGAGGAAGAAGCTCAGCTTGAAGGCATGTGCCAAAGCTTATCCCCGAGGACACAGACCACAAGCCCTGCCTGCAGCCGGGCAGTGGGCTCTCCCCGCCCCAATGGGAGCCTCAGCCTCCTGCAGAGAGGTGTTTGGAGCTGGGAAATGGAAACCAAGCGATGGGTGCTTTTGGCAACATGCATCTCTCCCTCTCTTTTTATAAAACCTGCGTTTTACTGCCCCTCACTTTCTACCTTACAGAACAGAGTAAATATTGGTGCTGCATCTCTGTCCCTCTCCTAACATTTGGAAGTCTGTCCTGAAAGAGTGTGTGTATAAGAACTGGCTAGGGAATAAGGAGCAATGTTTCTGTTGAAGTTAAAGCTGCTGCAGGAGAGTGAAAAGTAACTCTTTTTTTTTTTTTTTTTTTTTTCCAGAAACAAGCCCCAGCAAAATTACCTTTTCAGGAAATGCACAGATTTGCTTTAAAAATTTCCTTCTGCTTCAACATATTTTCTTTGCCAGCTGGTCTCTGGAATTAATTTAAATTCATTGTGTCAGCAGCCACCATAGCCTAAGCATTGATGTAAAAGTTTCCAGTGGCTTTCATTAATTTGACTCCTTGCATTATCCTGATGCTTAATCAACAGATTGGTTGTGGCAAGAAAGATTTCAGAAATTTGACTTTGTTTGCCAGCACATGGTAATTTCTCATATAAGTTTGATGATTGTTAAGGAAAAATGGTGGCTCTTACAGGCTTTATTGCAACAGATGTATATGAATGTTGATTATGCTATCTATTGTGTAGATCTCAACTGACTGCATGCTAATCAGCTGCCTGTTCCTTAGCTACGCTGGAGCTGCTTTTCTAGCAGTTTCTTCTTTCCTCATCCCCTAGCCACGTATGTGCTTTCTCTCCTAGTCTTTTATTCTACACAGATGCTCTGTTGATGATCTTTGAACGCGGGCAGGGAAAAGCCCCTTGTCATTAATTTTTTTTTTTTTTTTCCTCCCCTCTTTGGCAGTGAAGCATTGGCCACGTCTCCATGTTCTCTTCCTACCAGTATTGCTTCCAGATGTTTTCTTGGTGCTTCTTTCTTGTTTGCATTTGGATTGTTGCTTGATCATTAGCACTCTGTTTTCGAGAGGGAAGCCTTTGACTTGGTAGCAACTAGACATGAACCCAAGCCGCAATTGTCTGACCTCAGCTTCCTCAGTTTGAGGTTATGTTTGGATTTGAGATGTTGGTTTGGCCTATAGCAACAGTCAAACCCAGCCACAAAGTTCATTTCTGAATTTGGAGGTGGATTTTACCAATGATCCCAGACTACACAACTTATTGCTTCATGCCGACTACATGTAGAGTCAAACTCTATTGCTAAAGATTTAACCCCCTTTTTTGTTTGGAACAATGCTATGGGCAACTTGCATCTTCAGTGAAAATAAATGACCTGGAAATCTCAGCTTGATGTGATTTTGCTCCAGAGTGCCATAAATATCATCTCGGGAAGGACAGCCTCACTTCATAGGCTGAGAGTGAGACCATCTCTCCCTGAGGTTTGCAGTGACCCTGGCACAGACCTGGGCTGTGCTGCTCTGTCAAGAGGAATTGAAGCTCAGTTTCTACCTGTGGCTGCCTGAAATACCTTTTCCTTCCCTCAGTGCTGTGCAGGTCCTGGAGGAGTCTCAGGGGAGTCAACCTTGCTGGAGTGACAGCTGTGACAGCACTATGAGTAATTCTCTAGAGGCTTTGATGCAGGAAGAACTATTGATTACCAATTTAAATAACAAACCAAGCCCTACTGCCCTGTGTTCCTCACAGCTCTTGCTGCTCATGCATCATGCACAAGAAAAGGAGTATGGTCTTTTCTTACATAGCCCAGGTACTCGCATCTTGTCTCCTGGCTGTTGCTTCAGGCATGAAGAGATCAATTATTAGCTCCCCTGTCCTAAGTGCTGTCTGTGTTTCACAAGTCACTGTTTTTGGAGCATTTCCTACCTCCTACTGGTGGGGAATTTGCCCCTTTATCTCGTTCTTAGGAAGTGGAAGACGAACTGGAGACCAACCTAACTACGTGCCATCCCCAAATCAATTCAGCCATAGTTCAGAATTCAGTCTGTTAGAGAAATGGGGACCTACAGTCCCCATGTGACAAAAACATGGGAAGTGTCACAGGAGTGACAAACACTTAACTGTGTTATAATGAGACTCTTGCAGACAAATCCACCCTAGCCTAGGCAAGGGAGAGGCCTTCATCAAATTGGAAGCAAAAATGGTTTATGCCTGGGGGTCGTCAAGACTGAAGACCCCATTGTTGGGCACCCGTACTGTCAGGAGGGAAAGGATGAAAAAAAATTCACTCCACCATTCAAACCTGCTGAAAAAATTGAAGAGTAGTGTTTTGTTCCAGCAAGCTTCATGTATCACCTCACTTCCCTTGGCTGGAAGAAAGTCAGCATAAATACCATGTTGTACGCTGTGGCTAATTTGGCAAGATGCAGATGTTTATTCCTATGGCTGATCTGGAGCAGACTTGTACCAAAAATAGTCCAGAAGTGATTAAATCTGGAGAACAATGTTACATTTACATGATTCACAGGGACTCAGCTCATCTGTGCTTACTCCATCTTAGCTGGAAAGGAGTGGGCCATGCCCAGATTTCTCTTGATGTGGCAAAGGCATGAAGAAACGCAGCAGCTCTCCCTTTTTTTGGCCCACAGGAGGGCAACATCGAGCTGCAGCTGAAACTAACAGGCTTTGCCAAAGCAGGTGTACAGTTTACTAATTTAAGAATTAATGAATTGAAATGAATTAGCTAATTTAGAGATATTATAGACAATGGCTATTTAGTGGTGTGTTGGTCTGCATCCACTCTGTGTTTAGTTGTATTTGTGGTTAATCTGTAATTGTCCTAAATTGCTTTTGTCATCTGTGGCCAACAAGAATGTGTTGTGAAGAATAAGGCAAAGTTGTTTGTTAGATGGTAGCTCTGGTTTTTTTTCTTCATGCTTCTCTTCCCCAACTGTATTGCATAGTTAAGTGTTGTGTTGAGGAAAATGGACTATTAGGATTATGATTTTGAATTGTGGAGTTTTTGAAGAGTACATGTATGTTAAGCACTATGTTACAAGGATCATAGGCTGAGAATTGCATGATAGGGATGATTTGAAGTTCAGTTATTTGGGCAACATATCAGCTACAGTGTTTAATGCAGGTGGTTTTCAGCAGTCATAGTAGTATAGCAAATGTAGCTGCACAAAGGGTTCCTATTTTGCAATAACCTGTCACCTCCATAAATTCTGATCACAGTCTGGAGCTAGATGCTTTGGGAGGCTGAGAAGCCTGACTCCAGAGGAGCTGAGAAATGAGGTAGATATCCCAGATCCTAAGAGGCTGAGAAGCCAGATCAGAGGGAGTTTGGCACTCATGCTTTCTGAGACTCTGGACATGTGATGTTTCCAGGTGGCAGCCAGTTACTAAAATAAAGCATTTCTTCCTCTGTACAGGTAGTGGAACATGCTAGAAATAGTAAGCAGGAGCAAAAGCATGTCAGGGCAGGAATGGGAGTGGGTGTTTGGCCCCTTTGCCTTTGTTACTGCGCAGCAGTGAGCAGGCTCAGAGGTGGAGCGTGGCAGAGTGGTCCAAGAAGCACACGCAGCACCTTACCTATCTCGAACCTCTGGGCTAACCAAGTGGGATGAGAGCACCGAGCGTCATGCTGATACATGAAAGGGTGTGGAGACCTTCAGGAGGGCAAGACGAACAGGCGGCACAGAATCTGTGAGCTGTGGCCTCAGGCTGGATGAGGAGGGCAGGACTGAGGTGTTTTGCTTTTTTTATTATGGGCATGTAGAGACCTCTTTATCATTATTGCCACAAACCGTTTGTATAGATGAAATGGGGAAAAGCAGTAAAGAGTAAACAGCTAAAGACTTAGTACGGACATGCCTAAGGTGGTGCAATATGCAGGGGCTTACTCTACAGTCTGGTACCCATTTCCATTGGAGGATGCTGAGCCCCAGGTGATGGCCGAGCTGGTGGTGAGAGATGAGGAAGGGAGAGAGGGCCAGTGACGGCAACAGGGACATCACAAACCTTTCTTCAAACCTCACCTCTGCTGTATGCCTTTGGCTGGCAAAGCTGCTTTTGCCAGGGGAATTACCAGGGTGCCTGAACTTTCAGGCCCCTTTTCTGCAAGGGGGTGGAGACGCAGGTGGAGGTTGTGGTGTACCAGGCACAAATAATATTGGTGTTACTAACCAAAATAATCTGGAGGGATAAACAAGGCAAAGTTATCTAGTAAAAATGGTGTCTTTTGTTAGACTAGCTGATCCACAGTCAGGTTGAGGGAGCTTTCAGGCTTTATGCCCATACCCCATGGATGTTAATGGTATGGTTAAGAGATCTTCATTCAGGCACTTTGCGGTCTCATAGAGACAACATGTTGCCAAGTCAAACAAAAGTTACAGTTTGGAAGCTTTTTTCCCCCCAGCCATATAAGCTAAAAGCATTTTTGAAAGTGAAAACCAGGAGTCTGTAACAAGGCATGGATTTTGTGCCAAGTTCCATGGTTCTGCAAGTGGAGAATACTTGAAGTCCCTTTTTAATGTTCAAAGCAGGAACGAATAAGCTAGGCTGCCGTCCCCTCCCCTTTTTTTTTCTAGGGGCTCCCAAAGTATATTGGCATATACTAAACCAGCTTTAACAGGATATTATAGATGATGGATTGGTGTGTAAAGTATACCTTCTAGTATTTTATTAGAAAAGTAATTGTTTGGATGTGTATCACTTCTTGTTTAGCCAGAGGCAGATACATAGTTTCATATAGCCAGTAAGATTAACTCTCTGTGGATTGACATTTTGGGAAAATAGCAGTCTTGCAAAGACTCAGAAAAGCTCAAGTAGAAGAACAGGCCCGTGTCCATTTTGCTCCTTATGAGCAAATGTCCTTTTTGGGTCCTTGGGAGCCAGACTTGCATTTGAAAACCATTCCAAAGCATTATGCTTTAATGAAGGAAAAAAACCCGATTCAGTTGGATCTGGCCTTCAAACCTGCTCTGTTGGCCTTGTGTTGTTGGACTCTATAACAACAATTTTGTTTGTCTGTGCTGTCCTGGCCTTGCCAGTAAGAAGTGTAGGTCTTCAGATGTATTTACTGAAATCATTATCAACAAAGGGTAAGTACAGATACTAAGAGATTAATCAGAATGGTCTATTTCAAGGTAAGTAATACAAACACTTAGTGCTTTTATGTAAAGTTCAATTATGCTAATAAAATAACTTCAAAGAAAAAAACCACAGGAACACAGCTGGGTAGCAGAGAAAGTTTGTTAAAAGTGACTCTAGTTTCTACATGTATATTTGACTTATTTTTGCTGGCTTATGTGGAAGGGTTTCAGGGCGTTCGTCCCACTCGTTTTATCTCCTCCTACTACTTTGTCAAAATCCAATGGGAGCAAGATGCTCCATGCATCTTTACAGGGGAAAGACTGCCCAATAAAGATAAGTTGAGTCAGGTATATCAAATTAAAAAAAAGGGCGGGGGGGCAAAAGAAGTACATGGAGGTGAACACATGGAAATATGCAGGTGTGGTCACGCTGTGGATGGGGAAAAGGAGGGCTCAGGTTTGTGCCCAACACAGCAGCTTCTCTGGTCATAGGAGTCCCTGCAGCAGAGGAAGCCACTAGTGCTCAGCCAGCCGCATTTGCCATCGCAGTGAAGTGCTCATACAACCGGTGAAGCAATCCCAGGCCTGCCAAAGTCCTCCCTTTCACTCCTTGGTTTACAGCTAGAAACCCTAGGTTAGCATAACAAGAGGAGGTAAGACATTATTTCAGATGAGCACAATCTGTCCTGACTTGCCTCAAACTGAGGTTCCACAAGTCTGCTCAATTTCTCTCTCCATCTAGAAATTTCCTTCTCATGCCACCTCTAATCCCTGTTTTTCAACCCCCTCTTTCTCTTCCTGGAGCACTCTACAAACTCCTTCTGACAATGAGCAGTTTCACAAGCAATTTCTGGGGTCAGCACTTCCCCCCCCATCTCCCTACACTGCTGCATTGCTCTGTCAGGGCCGGATGAGCCTTTGCTGCTGCTGAGTTGTGCAAACTGAGTGTGGGATGGGATGAGGAACATCTCAAAGACATCACTGCTGCTACGAGAAGTGCCTGTGAAGCTGGAGTGTTAAATTCACATTGACAGTTGATTTATAGCAAGTGGGGTGATGTAGTATGGAAATAAGATATTCATAAAAACACAGCCCATCAAAATAAAACCCCTTTTCTCCCCCTCTGCCTCCAAAGAATGTGGAGCATTTGGACTAGATCTGGCTGTAGCCCAAGTTGCTACATGAAAAAGTGTCTAATGGCAAAACCTAGAGGAAAATCTGAAACTGTGAGAGGAGACTGGCTAGAGCGTTATTACAGGGGTTAATATTGTTTCAACATAAACGTGAAGGACTGCTGTTCCTTACTCCATAGCCTTGGTAAATCAAAAGCTTCAATAACATCTTTTTAAACATTGAACAATGATGACAACCTCTTGGACAAAGCTGTACACATTGAACTTGCCAGTTAGGATGGTATCCAGTCCAGTAGTTTGCAGCTAGCAAGTACTTGTGAGTACTTTCTGGCTTGGTTTGATTTTTCAATTGAAAAATAATGCATTTCAAAGTGAAGCATGTGTTTTTGTATGCATGTTTGTGTGTTTGTGTGTAAACTCACTGATTTCAATTAGTTCCTTGGCCTCTGGGCCCTTGGTATGTATGCCAGGACTAGGCTATGATTCACTGCTGTTGAGACCTTCAGGAGTAACTAAGGACGTGGCAGAAATCCATACAGCTGTAGTGATTGTCTTATTCAGGATATGCAGAGTCTATGCCTAGGTCAATGAAGTAGATGAAAGGATGAAAAAAATTAAATGATTATTCCAAATTCGTTCACTGAAAAATTTATTCAAGATGCACCTGTACTTACACACACACACACACACACACACACAGAGTCCTCCATAAAAATGAAGGGCTCGGCATGCACTGCACCCTCCATATGTAATCCCTCAGACACCCACCTTCCTCGCCCTTGAACATTCATAAATGGTCTGAAATTTATTCCCCAGCAGTGACTTCCTACTGTGGAGGAGGAGTCAGGGACTCTACAAAACGTTCTGGGACCAGTACTGAGTGACTACAGGCAAAACCCTCAGATATACCTTTGAAGGGCTGGGAAAATGAAGAGAGCTTTGTAAAGCAGGGCTGCGGGAGTCTTGGGATGACTGATGAGTCAGTAGGAGGCTGCACAGCGTGGCCACAGGGAACCTTGTGGCAGCAGTGAGGTTAACCAGCAGAGTTTGTGCAGCTAAAAAGCACAGACCCTACTACTGAAACTAAAAGGAAATTACCATTACTTTTTGACAACACGGAGACTGGCATTGTTTAGCTACATCTCGTAAATCTTTCCGTGACCCAGCTGTGCTGCACAGACCAGTGAGCCTGCTCCTTCGATGGGTATGGTGACATTGTATGTGGCAGAAACAAGCCCACTGTGGGGGTGTTCTGAGCCAGCTGAGAGCTACATCACTGTATTAGCATGGCACTACTGAGTTAGCAAGTTCTGCAGAGAAACAAGTATATTAGTGTGGGCTCTGTGCCACGCTCATGTTGTCAGATGCCTTTTTGATCAGGGCTGGCTTGTGTCCTGCCACTCCAGGGAACAGGCAGAGTGAACCAGAGTTGGCTCTGAGTATCATATGTAGGTAAAAGACAATTTGTTTATCTAATTGAGAAAAGGATGGGAAGCTCTCAGGTGGGTATAAACACCCTAATTCTCCTGAAGTGGCTGGCTATGTAGCTCCTACAAACCTCTTGCTGTGGGGTTTTGGCACTTGGCATGTCGTGATGAGTTGAAGTCCAGGAATTCTAAAATCCTTAACAGCACTAAGGAATTAAAATCCAAAGCTCTAGATCATCAGTGTAAAGAAAGTACTGTATATCTTAACTTCATAGAGGTCAGAGTTTTCATTCCCTTCTGTAACCGTGGAAATTTCTTTAAGCAGAGGAAGAGGTGTCCGTTTTAGCTAGTTTATATAATGTGTCAGAAGAGCAGAGGAGTATGCATGGAGTAGGGATGTGATTAATGAGTGGGTGGAGAGTAACTGTTACTCTGATGTTTAACATTATGGGCTAGCAGAAACCAGAGATGGATGTTTTCATTACATTTTCTGTCTTCAAAAAATGGTAAATTAAGGGTGGTCTTAGATAGCAAGGTGCTTTTCAGAAAAAAAAAAAAAAAAAAGCAAGGGAACAGCACTGAAATTGATGTATTAGTCATTCTCCTCTTTGTCCTCTGAAGAATGAAAATGCAGCATACTGGATTATGGAACTCTGCTTATGGTGTAATTTGTCATGAAAAACTGTGCTTTCTTTCTCCACCATCTTTGTTAATAATTCATACCTGTTCTAAGATCTAAACACTTAGCATTTGTGTGGTGACAGAAAATAAAACCTCCAATAGAGAGCCATAGATAATAAAACAATCTTTTCTTATGCTGTTTCTACTGATATTTTGAGCAGAAAAGTCACTTCTGGAAAAAAAACTTATGAAAACATTTTAGAGGGAACAGTCATGGAGGCAATTTATCTGGAAACAGTAACTACAAGGAGCGTATGTTGCTCCCATTTTGGGGAAGCAGCAGTACAGATGGCCCCATATATCTGCTTTACTTTATTAGTTCAAAATGTCTGCATTGCTAGGGGAGAAAACAATGATTTTTCAATAATAAAAAACCATCAAGGAAAGGAAGTAAAACAACTACTATTTTAATAGTTTCAGATTATCTAAGTTTTTTGAGGTTTTGTTAATATGCAGTAATTCTCTGCCCAGCAAGTATAGATAGATCTGTGCTCTCAGTTGTCAAACTGGAGTCAGGAACCGTTAGATCCAGCTGTACTCCCATGCTGTCTTGAGGAGTGGAGCCTCAGAGCTGCTGTTTGTGGCTCCCGGGGTATTCCTCTAATCACTGGGAGCAGTGACCAGAAATCAGTTCTTGACTGCAGGATCAAATATTTGGTGCCAAACTCCTTTATCAAATAAGGGATCCATAAGACTGTAAGCTGTAGTATCCTTTTTGGCTAGACACAACTAACACCACTAACCCACAAAGCCAGCATCGTTGAAAACCTGATAAGGGCAAGATGCTGCTCTTTCCTTTCAGATAGTCCATCGAAATAAGGATTTCTCTTTCACTTCTTCCTGAAAAGAAATTCTGCCAAATGTCAGCAGTGGTGGAAACTATGAGCTCAGTGTGTGCACAAAATGAGCAATACCAACACTGGCACTGAGCACTGGCAAAGATGCTCAGCTGTGTTTTGAAAGGGCCACCTCCAGGAGCAAAAGACAAGTTCAACAACACAGCTCTCATAATATTTTCCAGAGTTTGCTGTGAGTGCTGATGATTTGCATACTTTTAAGAGTTGTTCCATCAAGCCATGGAAGGAAATACCACTGACATAAATGTCAGAATATTCTGTTTGAATCCAGCTCTCCTTGGGTATGGCTGGTTTGCGTTTTTTACACCACAGCTATAATGGTTCAAGCAAGCTATTCTGACTATCATAACAGTGGAATTGTTTCCAGCAAACACTTTAAAAGACCCTAGAAAATGACAAGCAAAGTGGGTGGATTACTAGCAGTTATAAATGCACATTAGAAGAATTTATTTTAAAATTCTAATGACACATACTTGGACGTAGGCAAAAAACCTCATTCGTAGTAGTACTAGACAGCAAAAAGTACTGCATATTAGTTTTAGTTTGTGGTAGGAACCTAGTAATCTTCTTCCTAAAAAGACAAGTTATTTCAGTGTATATACAAGAAGGAACTACTAATCCTGATTCTTTATTAAAGTAAACAAGGGATGAGCATCCATTTCCCAAAGTTTAAGAATTAACAGTTCTTTGTCCTGTTGTCCTGTGCATTTTGTTGGTCTTCATACATTCACTGAATTTTCTCTCTGCTTGCTATCTTTTCAGTGGATTTATATGGCATATATTTAGCAAGGAATAGGTTTTGGATAGTCTCACTATAGTAAAATCATATGAGCACTACCCTCTTTCATAAGTAATTTATCCGCCTAGCTTTTCAGCCCCTAAAAATTAACTGCACAAACCTGACTCATTAAAAATAATTACATAGCTCAATGCATTGTTTCTTTCACAATGGGATGCCAGGCTTTTTTTCTGTGTATATAATTTAAATAAATATTAAAATAATAAATGTGCTTTTGTGGGAGATGTACATTATGCAAAAGTATTTCTGCATGGGGCACCTTAAGATCAATCCCTCCTCTCTCACTAAAATAAATGCATATGTTGGTTAGTCTGTACTGCCTGCTGTTAAGTATCCTTGGCTTTCTCTGTTTAGACCTTGTGGCCTTGTGATCATTGACCATCACTGAACTTCCATACAACTGGTTAAGCAGTTTCCTTCTGATATGAAGAGCTATTACAGGGATCTTTGCAAATCATGGGTGAGTAATATTACTGCTAGCTGTGATTTCACAATCATTCCTATTTAAGGTTTAGATGATGTGTGTACACATATGTAATAACAGTGAAAATAATAAAAGCAAAGCCTAGGAGTGCAGAAGCACTCATACCAGGGTATCTTTGGAGAATGGCCAATTTAGCAGAGATAAGTCAAAATCTTGTTTGTTGTAGCTGTAGCCTTAATTCACTACAAAACCTAATAAACTGTTAGGTCATATTTGGAGTTCAATGTGATAACATTGATTAGAAAGCAAAGTAAATTAAGTATTAAAAAAAAAAAAAGTCTTACAAAACCGAAACAGCAGCATACTTCTCCTGCCAGTTCCTTTTGTTCCCAGGAAATACTTAACCATTTTCACATCTTTCTGGAGCAAACAAGATCCTTGTGCTAGCACAAGCTACTAGCATTGAGTCTGTGTCTCCATACGGGCTCATAGCATTGGAGACAGGTAAGACTCAGGGGAGCTTCAGTGTCCCTCAACGAAACTCCTGTGCCTTGGGGCACAGATTATTTTTTCCTCCCTCCTTCCAGTTGTGGGCAGTGACATTGGAAGGAACAGGTGGACCCAATCTACTAATACATGGCTCCGTGGCTGGTGTCACTGTCACAACTTCGGGGTTTTTGACAATGGGATGGCCTACATGACACCAGGCTTGCTGGCGTCAAATGGGAGCCACCTTTCTCAAAGGGGAAAGAGGGTCTTTGCTCAGGACCTTGCAGGGCTCATTGGCAGGACTTTAAACTAGATGCGAAGGATGAGGGGGAACATACCAGGCTTGCCTGTGACAAGCTGTGGGATGATACACAATGGTTAGAGGGACGGGCTGCTAGTATGAGCCCTCAACCTGTTGCCCAGAGGCATGCTGGGGACACTGCAGCACAGTGGAAGTCTTACGGATATGAGCTGGGGGCTCCTGAGGTAGTAGGAGCCAACAAGGAAACTTTGTGAAACACCTCAAGAGAAACAAGGGATGTTCCACTAAGAAGGTGACACGGCCGACAGCCCAGATGAAATGCCTCTACACGAACACACACAGCATGGGAAATAAACGGGAGGAGTTGGAAGCTACCGTGCTGCTAGAAAGCTACGACCTGATTGCCATTACTGAAACTTGGTGGGATGGATCCCATGAGTGGAATGTGGCTATTGATGGCTACAGGCTGTTCAGAAGGGACAGGCGAGGAAGGAGGGGTGGAGGCATTGCCCTCTACATCAAGAAATCGATACAGTGTGAAGAGCTGTCCCTGAAGAATAACCACGAGGAGGTCGAAAGCTTATGGGTAAGAATCAGAGACAGAGGCAACAAAGGGAACCTTGTGGCTGGTGTCTACTACAGGCCACCCGGTCAAGGGGAGCCTACTGACAAAGCCTTCTTCCTCCAGCTCCAGGAGGCTTCGTGCTCACAGGCTCTCGTCCTGCTGGGGGACTTCAACCACCCCAACATCTGCTGGAAAAGTAGCACGGCGAGCTGTAGGCAATCCAGAAGATTCCTAGAATGCATTGAGAATAACTTCTTAAGCCAGGTAGTAGACACTCCTACCTGAGGGGGTGCGATACGGGACCTGATAGTCACCAATGCAAGTGAGCTCATCAGTGACGTCAAGATTGGAGGCGACCTGGGCTGCAGTGACCACACGTTGGTGGAGTTCACACTCCTGAGGGATATGGGAAAAGCGAGGAGTATAGTCAGGACCCTAAATTTTAGGAAAGCAAAATTCCAGCTGTTCAAGGAGTTAGACAGAAGGACCTCCTGGGAAACAGTCCTCAGGGACAAGGGAGCAGAACAGAGCTGGCAGATCTTTAAGGAGCAAGACCTCTCAGTCCCCGGGTGTAAGAAATCAGGCAAGGAAGGGAAGAGACTGGCATGGCTGAGTCGAGACCTATGGGTCAAACTAAAGAGGAAGAGGGAACTGCACAGGCAGTGGAAGCAGGGACAGGTATCCTGGGAAGAGTATAGGGACGCTGCTCAGTTGTGTAGGGATGAGGTCAGGAGGGCCAAGGCATGGCTGGAGCTGAACTTGGCAAGGGATGCAAAGAATAACAAGAAGGGCTTCTACAGGTATGTCAGCCAGAAAAGGAAGGTTAAAGAAAGCGTACCCCCTGCCGATGAACAAGAATGGCGACCTAGTATCAACAGACGAGGAGAAGGCTGAGGTGCTGAACAACTTTTTTGCCTCAGTCTTCACTGGTAACCTCTCTTCTCACCCCTCCCGAGTCGATGGACCACAAGATGGGGACCAGGGGAGTAAAACCGCTCCCACTGTAAGGGAAGATCAGGTTCGTGACCACCTGAGAAACCTGAACATGCACAAGTCTATAGGACCTGATGAGATGCATCCCAGAGTCCTGAGGGAATTGGCTGATGTAGTTGCCAAGCCACTCTCCATAAATTTGAAGTCATGACAGTCAGGTGAAGTCCATGGGGACTGGAAGAAGGGCCATCTTTAAAAAGGGTAGAAAGGAGGACCCTGGGAACTACTGACCTGTCAGCCTCACCTCTGTGCCTGGGAAGATCATGGAACGGATCCTCCTAGAACCGATGCTAAAGCACATGGATGACGGGGAGGTGATTCAAGACCGCCAGCATGACTTCACCAAGGGCAGGTCCTGCCTGACCAACCTAGTGGCTTTCTATCATGGAGTGACTGCATCCGTGGGCACAGGAAAAGCAACGGATGTCATCTATCTGGACTTCTGTAAAGCCTTCAACATGGTCCCCCACAACATCCTTCTCTCTAAATTGGGAAGATATGGATTTGATGGGTGGACTGTTAGGTGGATAAGGAATTGGTTGGATGGTCACATCCAGAGGGTAGTGGTCAACAGCTCGATGTCCAAATGGAGACTGGTGACAAGTGGTTTCCCACAGGGGTCCGTACTGGGACCGGTGCTGTTTAATATTTTCATCAACAACATAGACCGCGAGATTGTGTGCACCCTCAGCAAGTTTGCAGATGACAGCAAGTTGAGTGGTGCAGCTGACATGCCAGAAGGATGGGATGCCATCCAGAGGGACCTGGACAAGCTGGAGAGGTGGGTCTGTGTGAACCTCATGAGGTTCAACAAGGCCAAGTGCAAGGTCCTGCACTTGGGTTGGGGCAGCCCCCGATACCAATATAGGCTGGGGGATGAAGGGGTTGAGAGCAGCCCTGCGGAGAAGGACTTGGGAGTGCTGATGGATGAAAGGCTGGACATGAGCCAGCAGTGTGCACTTGCAGCCCAGAAGGCCAATGATCTCCTGGGCTGCATCAAAAGAAGCGTGGCCAGCAGGTCGAGGGAGGTGATTCTGCCCCTCTACTCTGCTCTGGTGAGACGTCACCTAGAGTAGTGCGTCCAGCTCTGGAGCCCTCAATACAAGAAGGACACGGAACTGTTGGATTGGGTCCAGAGGAGGGCCACGAAAATGATCTGAGGGCTGGAGCACCTCTCCTATGAGGACAGGCTGAGAGAGTTGGGGTTGTTCAGCCTGGAGAAGAGAAGGCTGCGGGGAGACCTTATTGTGGCCTTTCAGTACTTTAAGGGGGACTATAGGAAAGATGGGGAAAATCTTCTTAGCAAGGCCTGTTGTGACAAGACAAGAGGTAATGGCTTTAAATAGATTTAGGTTAGATATTAGGAAGACATTTTTTACAAAGTCGGTGGTGAAGTCCTGGAACAGGTTGCCCAGAGAGGTAGTGGAGGCCCTATCCCTAGAAACAAACATTCAAGGCATGAATAGGGAAAACAGACACACAGACTTGCGTACTGTGTGCATGTACATTTTGAGGAAATGATTAAGCCAAAACCTTGAAAATTTTCAATTTAATATTAAATTTGCTCCCCCTAGAAAAAAAACTCACCTGAAAATGTTATTTTGGTTGAACAGAATGCGTCAGTAGACAAACCTGGAATGTCAGTTCAGATTTCAATTATTCTGAATATAACCCACAAAATTTCAGATAGAAGGATTTATCAACAAAGAAAAAAATATTTTTTGTGATATTATGGACACCTAAAGGCACATATCTGATTTGTGGGCCTGTTTTGTGACTTGCTCTATAGATCTATACATATGTATGTGTATATGTGTATTGCAAATTCCATATAAAAATAAAATAGAAACCTCTTCCTCTGAAGAAACACTTTGAGGAGATGAGAGCTGGATGTAGGGTGAATACAACAGTCTTGCCATAACACAGAAGGGTGGAGTTTCCTAACTTTCAACATTTCTATGCATGTGTTACTATTGCTTGCTGTACTCTTTGGTGAAGAAAAGATAAATAGCTTCAGATGCTAAAGAGAATATTCAGATGATACCTTTCTGCCAAATGACATTCAGCATTCCTGAGTCTGCTTGAAAAAAAGTTTAGTAGACACTTTAATTTCAGTAATTAGGATAATATCCATGTTTAAGACATGAAATTTAAAATGTTTAACTGAATCATGTTTTTCTTCCATGTGCTCTGGAGATCTTATGACATTTTTCAAATCTTGATTACTTAAAAGTCCAAGTATAATGCCACATTAGTATTCAGAAAGAACGTTTGAATCTTCATGCGTTATTTGATCAGGCTAAGTATGCATCCCACTTTGATTAAGACTTCGCTGATCCTGGAGTAAAATCATTAAACATTCATAAACGACCATTGCTTTTTCTCCTCCTCAAGAATGTACTGACACATTTTATGCAGTTATTTGTCTCAAGTATCTTCCTGAACTTTTAACCCCCTTTACATTCTCTTATGCCTGCTTATATTAAGTCCAAAAATCTTCATTTCAAAGCATTTTTAAAAGCTAATATACAATTCATTTGAGTTCAGTGAAAGTAAAATTATGAAAAAGCACCCTGTCATGGTAGGGCTCATTGCTAATTAACTACATGGGTGGTTTCCTTTGAGGAATAATTCCTTTCAGTTCTTTAATTCCCAGGTTAAAATGCCTTTGAGTCTAGGCTCATCTTTTAGAAAGATGCTTCTGAAAGTGATAGCCAGATAATGTTGTCCTCCAAGGTAAAGTCTGATATCACATCTCCTGCTCACACATCTCAGCTCAATGGCATGAGGATAGACAGGGAATTTAATCTACCAGAGATATTTTTTTTTTCTTTTTCTTGCAGTCTGGCTTCCTAAGCACACAAAGTTTATGCTTCTTTTAGCACTCCTCTAACCTGATCCCTCCATTCTTTCTCATTATTTGTGCGTTGTCTGATGTGAGAGGGAGAAGGACGTTTCTGGGGCTCCAAGCTGTGCACTGCAGCACGGAGCCCACGTCCAGCCCCAGGCTGTGCTGCAGCTGCCAGGCACTGTCTTTCCTTCCCAAGGGCAAGATCTAAACCACCAGAAACCAAGCTTGTCCTTGTGGTGCTCATGGACTTGTCTAAGTACACGTATAAAACCTATCCCACCCTTTGGGGCTTGTCTGGTGCTATATGGAGGAATGGTACGTAAGGAGGGCTGCTCACAGTCCTGCGAGACCCATGGGCAGTGGCTTTCCCTTCCTCCTGTGCTTTTTGTTCTCGTGCTCCAACTCTGAGCTGGAGATGTAAGACCCCAAAAGAAACAGATGTAAACCATAATATTCAGAGTCTGCAATATTTTAATGCTGAAATACTTAGAAAACAGTTCAAATCGGTAAGTATGCAAAGCTGGGAGAGTAACCAGCCTTTTTCCATCATTTATTCTAAGCGTAAAAATTCCATTTTAGAAATCTATATAAAATGGCCTTAAATATCCAGTCTTTTTATTAAAATATCTTTATTTCATGTGTTTAAAAATTTCAAATATGTGCTTATTACAATTAAAACTGATGATAAAACCCTCATTGGCTTCAAGAGTAAGGATTAATCAAAATACTTAATTATTCATTACTGGAAAAAACACCTGCACGGAATTTTAGTTTATCAGACTTGTTTGCTTTTGGTGCCTTGGTTTAACTTTAATCTATAAGTAGGATTTTTGTACAAAATAGGAAGGATATGTCTACGCTGGAGAAGGAAGACATGCAGTTTATATTCTCAGTAAAAGCTGGATTGGTTTTGTTTAAAGGGGACTGTAAATCTTCCTAAGTTAATGGTTTCTAAAGCTTAAGAAAGATGTTTTTGTTAGTTCTTTTTCTTAGAGATTCTTCCCTGCCCCCTCTTTTTCTGCTGCTTACTTTAATTAGAGAACTAATGCATTACTGACATCAGTGACACCAGAAAACAAACTTTTAGTCATTAAGAACAAATGAGAATTTTAATGAAATTGTTAAAAACATTTCAGGGTGGCTTGTTTTTTTAAATACCTTTTTCTATCAGAAGTCAAGAAAGGAATAATTTCTTATGTGTCTGTGCATTCAGAACACAGGATTTGGAGTTGTAGTAGTCATCCTTGGTTCCTTGATGCTGAAGATTGAAAAATGGGTATTGCTGATATTTCTCTTTATAATTCTTTAAAGAGCAAAAAATCCTGCAAAAACCCACATAATCTTTTTTTGGTCCTCCTTTACAGTCATTAAGGCTATAAAGCAAAATTTTAAGGTGACTAGCTTGCTTTTACGTATTTAGGACTTTTAGCTTAGCCAAGGGAATAAGAAAATTTCCTCCTACTCCTCTGATTATGTTGCTTACAGTCACGTGTAATCTGAATGTAGTCAGTACTAGCTGAGTAGATGAGTAAAAGGGTCCTAATTTCTGTTTCAGAATGAGAAGTGAAGTACATCCTTTGACCAGCCATCACTGAGACTTGTTTTCAAATATTTTGGTTTTTGCCATCCATTGCTTTGCTACCTAGATGACATCTTTTGTATCTCATGTTTGATAAAGTTTTTATTTTTGCTAAGCTGTTAAGTAGTCATTCTCTTGAACGAAGTTTCTAGAAACTATTTGTATTACTTGAGTTTCATATATGTATTTGATGGGCAACTTGTGGTGATTTTACCAACGAATTTTTCTCCTGGATGAAATCTTTAGTATTACAGGCAAAAGAAATTTAGAAGTCTTAAAAGATTACCATTCCTGATACAGCTGTGAAAAAATAGCTGTTGTCCAAAAAAACCCATCAGGTTTTCTGACTTCCTTCACTGTCCTCAAGGTTATCTAAGGACAAACACATGAAAAAACAGAAAAGTCAGAATAACCTTGGCTTTGGAAAAAGAAAAATAGAAAATTGAACAGGATTTCAACATCTTTTTTATAGATGAAAATAAAATCTAAGTGCTGCTTTTGCAGATTTTCCCTATTTGAAGCATGGGATTTTCCAACATTGTTATTTATAACTATAATGTTGTCAGCTAGATCTATATCTATGTATATAAATATCCATGCTTATTTTAGAGTAACTATCTGCAAGTATAACTTTCAAAAATGTATTTAAACATCATTAACCTGCTAATATTCCAAACCAATCTCACATATCTTCTTTTTCCTTGTTTGTTATGAAGAAGTTGTCTATAATTTATCCCTTGATGGAAACAAATTCCTTGTAAGTAAAATTTTTACCTTATTAACCTTCAGCGTCTATACAGCAAGAGTAGACTAGAGAACTGCAGGGGATGATGCCTGTAAAACCCTGTCACTGTTAATAAACAGAAATGTATTAAGGGTTGTAAAGTTGAGTTTCACTTGCTGACTACCAGTGAAGCTGATGAGACTGCAAGAAAAGACAGATTTCAGATAGTTTCATCTTTAGAAATTGCTCCATGATCTTCCACAATTATACATTATCACTGCTGAGACTTGCGTCTGACTTCCACGTACGGTTTGCTCCTTAGCGCCTCGTTGGAGGGATCTTCAGTGGCAAAACAAAGAGATCTAGGTCTCGAAGGGCTCAAGTGTCAAGAGGTCTGCGTCATATCTCATGTTGCTCCATTTATCTTTAAGGGTTGTTTTGTTTTCAGTTTAGCTTAAGAGCAGTAAGTCCATTTAGTGCAAAACACTGCTTTGCTGATGTGGCTGTAGTGGTGCTAGCTAGTGCAAAGTGTTTGTAACCAACCTTGCAGTGTGCAGCATCCCCCGCTATCATAACATAACCTGGCTACCATCCCGTGATAATCTAGTTTTCTCAACCTCCCACCTTCTTCTTAGTGCAGTATCAGAACTGCCTTCCTAAATGTGGAAGAAAATTCTTGCTACCCAAAAAGTGTCTCTATTGCCATTGAACAGAAAACACTTTTCTGTAACAACCTCTTGTGCACTGAAAATGATATACTCTCTCTTGCATAAAGCTTTCTAGGAAACTTTGGAATGGATGGAAACTGTTGTGGCAGTATTAAAGATACATCTATTCCCATCGCTCCCTGCCCAATCCGTTCTTTTTGTTGCTTGTGTTGACACACGTGTTCAGTGATGCTGTGGCTATGCAAATTGCTCCATCGCTGTTTCCATGACAGTAAAAAGGACCAGTAAAACCTCTGTTTGTGGATGTCTGCTGGTTTTCATTTAGCAGCATCTATAGCCATAAAGCCCATAATGTTTAGGTGGCTTCTGTGGCAGACAGAATTATTGATCGCTTAATAACGCAAGACAAAGCAGAGTCAAGGCACAGGTTCTTTATCGTGGTGAAAAATCGGCACTTAGGTACCAAATACACAACACAGTGCCCTCAAACTTTCAATTTCAGTACCTGATTAGCATGCTAAATAGGTGGAACATGTTAGATCAAATCTAGTGGTATAAAAAGTTCATTGACATGTTTTGAAAGGGTTACAGTAAGAAAGCTTTAAAACATGAGCCTTTTATTTCGGGATCAATATTCTAAATGAACTGATTGAAACCAAACTCTTTCTGTCACTGCAGCAGTGAGTTACACAGGCAGGTTATACTCTGCTTTAGGTGATATTACAGACTATTACAGTGACTATAGAAAGCTCTGTCACTGCAGCATAATGCTTGCACAGCGGTGGGAAAATGTCCTATATAGTAACTCACATTTTCTTTTAGATGCTGCCACCTGGGCACTGTAAAGCATCCACAGTGGCGAGGGGGAATCTGGAGCTTACTTTGAAAATCCTCAGACAGAAGACGCTCTGGCTTGTGTGCAACATCCAGCAAACCACATCATTCTCTGAAGCACTTTCTTTCTCAAATAGAAACATTGCTCCTTTCTTCCTGAGGAGCTGCCTGGTTTTCAGCATGGAAATAAACAGACTGGAAAAGACTCTGAGACTAAAAAAATGATCAAGTGCAAAATTTGTCAATCAGCATTTCCCTGTTTCGGAGGGTGGTCCTTCCTCCCTGAAGGCAGGAGGGTTGTATTCTGCTACCAGTGCCAAAACGTCCCTGCTCTCTCTGTGCCTTGAAGAGGTTAGGTGCAGATCTAAACTATTTAACTCTGTGTGTGTATGTGTAACGTTTATTTGGGACAGTCATTCCAGATACAATAGGTGAGTGTGGCAGTTTGAATTCAGGGGTGACCACTGTAGCTTGTTCTTATCTGTGCCCTCCTGGGGAGGCGAGGGACTGGAAGCACGGAGCAAGGCAGTCATTGCTGATACTCCACCAGCCTCATTCCTTTTATTTTCCCATAGTTTTATAGACACTCTAAGCCACCTACATGATGATGTAATTCTTCAATGTAGCAGGAAGTGCCTGACTGCAAGTCATCCTTTAACAATTCAACTCAAAAACATGTTTCATGAAGTACTTTTTTTTTTTTTAAAATGACCTTTAGAAATCTGCAAGAAAGCCTGAGTTTTGGGCCTAAATATCTTACAGATTTTGTCGTTATACTTACTAAACCACATCATTATTGTTGGAGCTCATGCTAGTATTGCAGAAGCTGGTAGATCACTTCAGTAAATGGGGTGGAGGGAAACTGGGAGGAGAATTAAGTAAGTCCTCTGTTTATGTCCATTGGCCTGCAACCATAACTACATACCTCCAATGAACTTAAGGGACTAACAATAATAGCTTGCCAAATACACTTTCAGTTCCTTGTGACTTAGCAGAAAATTTAGGGGCCTTGCACTTACCTTGTCCTGCCATTTCACTTCATATTTTTGAGTGATCTGTTTTTCTGTGTGAGCTCTGTGTTGTTTATATTAGCATTTTTTAAAGCCCTGGTTACAGGCCAGTAGTGATAAGCAACTCAGTCCTCTAACTGTTCACAGCTGGAATTTTTTGTTATGATAAGAGTAGTGAGGGAGCAGAAGATAGTTGGGAATCTGGGGAGTTCCCTGCTTAGGCACCGTCTTGCAAAGATCAGATCTGGAATCAAAGTTAAATCCAAATGGTCTCTTTTACTTTCTTGCACATCGATAGTCTATTATTAAAACCCAGTATCTGTGGCTCAAAATTAATTTAATTAGCCTAATCTTAATAGGATAGCTTTAAATATTCATCTAGATTGTTCAGGGACCACCTAAATTAAGCTGATTGAAAACTGCTCATAAATTGCAAATGTACATTGATCCTTTCTGCCCACCCTTGCTTTTGAGCGGAGTTCATGTGCAGAAAACCTTCCTTCCCTTAAAGCCAACCCATATGTTGGAACAACTGCAGTCAATACATTGACAGCACATGCCATTTGCAAACAGATACGGATAACAAACAAGTCAAATTTGTTTTCAGGAAAAATACAAACTATCCTGGTTGGTACAGCAGCATTACCATGCTCCCAGCTTAGCAAGGCCCAGTTCATTTTCTCACAGGTTCGCTTGCATCCCTGTTGTCAGTAGAACTGACCAGAATTTTAACGCTGAGATAAGCAGAATATGTAAATGCAGTCCTGCTTCCAACTCCATCAATGACAGTGTTTAGCTTTCTCTGGGCGGGAGCGTGAGACCCTAGAATAAGCCCTATCCCATAAGAATGGATCTTTAAGTTGCCTCAACCAGTCCAATATCTACTCTGAATACCCCCGTTAGAAACACTAACTGCTTAGATTGATCACCTCTGAATTGAGGCTAGTTGTCGTTATGGTAGAGCTCGCTAAGATCCAACAGCAAAGGAGCGGACCTGATTAGAAAGAAGTCTCCTCTGGTCTTATTTCCTGTGGAAGAAAGAGGGAGGGCATAAGCTCATAAGGCTACCAGAGAAACAGGACTTCTTGGGAAGAGGGTTGCAACACTGGCCCTTTATGTAAGAGCCAGACTTCACCAGATGACACAGGAATGTCCTGGGGTCCCAAGGCTGGAGGACTGAGCTCTGGGCTAGCTGCCACAAGAAAAGGAAATTCCAGCCTGTTGGGGAATTGCTGGCATGAGCAACACGGGTGCGGGAGGGAAGGCCGTGAGTTTCTTCCCTAGCACAGATTTCCTTTTTTCTATTAAACCACAGTATGGCTCCAAGCACTTTAACTCCTTCATGCTGCCAGAAAAAATACAAGGAGTAGTTCATCAGGAATGTGAAAGGGGAAAATCCTGCATATAATAATAATGCAGGACCAATAGATATAAACAATATTTTCAATAATGAGGTCATTCAAATATTTCCAGTTCTTCCTTATTTATTTATTCTAGGTAACCATTCCTGCTTTACCATTCTTGCTGCATATGGAAGATTAGATATTTTGTACTCTTTAACCTTCCTGTTTGATTTAACCATTTGGAGACAAAATGACTTAGAGAAATTAGGTGAAAATCCCATAAACCACCAGAGTTACACATCGAGAGGCACATGGTGTTCAGAGCCAATATTTCTGCTGGAATAAAGCTGCAGAGCACATTGCTATATTTTCATTTGGTCATACTGACTTTCCAACTTGCTGACATACAGTGGTATGAACAACAACGTTTCTACTGCTTTTTGTGTGAAATCCAAAGGTCTATTTTCTATCAATTTATTTCTCAGATTTTTTTTTTTCCAAATTCATACATCCAAGAAGTAATTAAATCAATTTTGTGTACTCCAAAGTTGGTTTTTTTAATGCCTTATTGTCAGGAAGGAAACAATATTCAGTCTCCAAATGTAGAATGTCCAGATCTAGGGTCATTATGATTATCAGGCAGTTTGAACTTATTTATGCTTATGATCCAGAGGTCTTAGAGAAGCACACAGAAGCAGTTTATAATGATGCAATTTTTATTTCAGTGTTTATGACACTTGAAAATGAAGACATGGTAGGTGTCAAAGTAGTTTTCAGATTTAAAAATAAAAAAGGAGACATACACATCCTTGCTGTCTTTTTTTTCCAACTAGCTCTAAAAACTGTATTTGCTCTACTTATAAAATGACTCCTTCACAGTAAAGTGGTACCAAAGAACTCAAAGCTTCCAATGCACAGTGCCATCCATGCCCTTTCTTGACACAGTCTAACAAATCCCTTTTGTACCGTTAGCAAGGTAAGGTATGGATCCACTTGGTTCACGCTCACTTGGCCAGAGGTGGTTGGACCTTTCTGGGGCTTTAGTGCCACCTGAGACTTGCTGTCGCTTCCTGCTCTCTCACAGTGCAGGAGAATCGCAGCTGATCTGCTGTGGTGTACACTCAAGGAGGCTTTTCCTTTTGTTGTTGTAATGTTGTTCCTCCTACAGAGTTCGGCAACAACAGAAATTATGGCCCTTTGTATGTAATTCCTCCTGCACCAGTGGATGACAAACAGGAAGAGAGTCACAAGGTCAGTCCTTTCATTCATTTCCATTTGTTTCTCAAAGTTCTTAGTCACGGTTTTCTATTTGTGCCCTGACAAGAAAGCACGATACACACAGACATCCTTCCAGGGAAGCAGTCAGGTAGACTTTATAGAGGTAAATGCAAAAGGAAGTGTTAGTGAGGTTCACTGAAGTACTAAAGATGTTTTGGTACAGTATCCAGGATATTTGTATCAGACCTGTCTAATGTTGCTGTAAGAAAACCACTGCATTTCCCACCATCCTCAGAAATACCTGATAACACTTTTTTTCCCTAAGTGCTTTAAGGACTGATCATTTAGTTGTTTTGTATCAGGTATTCCTACCATTGGGAGAAGTAATAAATAGATTTCTGAACACTGTAGCACTTTCAATTATACATTTTCTCAATTCTTGGCAAAAATAAATTGATCAAAAATGCATTCGGTAAAGTGTTCCTGATTTCCATGTTCAGAATTTAACAAAATGTTTAAAAATAGTAAAAATTATACCCAGATAATAATTATATAGGCTAGTAAAAATGAAAAATAGCCGAGGAGTTCAATTAATGGACTGCTGATTATTTTTTTTTTATAATTAATCAAGAGAGTCCATGTAATAAGGTTTTATATTAGTCTTTTATGATGATAGTGATGTTTTCCATTGCTGACATAACCCTAACTGCTATTGACAGAGGCAGTAATAGGTTGCAGGAACATCCACACACCGTACTGTCTAAGTATTTATGTACTTATGCATATTCCTGTTCAGAGACTGATAAAAAATTTTAAAAGCTGTCTCCTAAAGCATAAATCCTATCTGAAAAGAGGTTCTGTGAGAGATGCAGAGAATGTATTAAAAATAAAAAAGTCTAAAAGACTACTAGTTTTAAAAACATATGTGATAGGCCCCTATGAAATAATTTCCTACTGCTATCGTGCTGATTAGTTGCACAGATTGTGTTACTGGTCTCTTGAAAAGATGGTCTATATTTCTCTTGTAAACTCCAGAGTTACTGGATGACAGAGGTATTTAATTCTGAGGTCCTTTAAAAAAGTAATCCTGTTATAGATTTATTTCTCGATGAAGATTCACATATTTTTACTGCAGAGTAATATTTGTCCAAAGCTTAAATCCCTACCACTTTATTTCTGGAATGAATCACAGGCTTTGTCTCCAACCTTTGCTGCGTTATATTGGTCTGGCTGCCAGCTCCGAGTGCTTTGTTTTATTTTCTTTCCGGTGACTGCTACACTCCACCCATCTCCCTGTGTGATTGAAAAGAAGGCAACATTAAGCAAGCTTTGCTTATAATAGCATCTTCCAGAAGAGCTCAGGTACTTTCAAGCTCTCTGCATTTGTTTTCTTGGGTAAAAGAAGAACTAGTGTTTCAATGACTATCTTGAGAACTTCTGGGTAAATATGAATAGTTGCATGAACCATCTTTATGACTACGACCAGTCTTAGTATGATACAATCCAGTGGTCAAGTACAGAATACACAGGTCATTCCCATCTGTCTTTATGTAGCACGTAGTTTTGTCTGGCAGGGTGGATCATGCACATATATTTAAGTACGTTTAAATATTTCCTGGCAGTATAAGACAGGACTGTAACAACTATCAATGCTGCAATTGCACTGAACATTTTATGAACTCAGAATTTACGTTGCTGTTTAGTTTTGTTTTGCTTTTCTGCCATGTGTTTTCTTAGAAAGGCTTCGAGCTGACAGTATATCAAGTGAATTCTAAGTTAACAACTTTACTGCCTTATTTTATATTTCTAAAAATTATGTTGGAGAATTTAGTACCTGTGAAACTCTAATAGCTTTAGGGCTAAATTCAATACAAGGATCTATAGCAGCACAGCTAGCATACACCATGGCAGATGGATAAAGAAGCTGCAACTCCATTTGCTCAGAAGGAGTTGCATAAGTCAAACCTGAGTGCAAAAACTGTGAGTTTCTGGTAAACATAGAGACATACCAGGCACAGTCCCATATGGGCTGCAGGGCTCATCCAAGCACTCTTCCAGCTGCTCCCACATGGGGAAGGATGCCTGGTCCCTTCCTCCCAGACAAAATTCAGAGAAGTGGCTTTCTGGACTTAGGGACCTCAGCTGCCACAAAAGAGTGTAACTAATCTCGCTCTCCAAATGACTGTATAACTTGACTACAGCCTAACTCCACACCACAGAGCTTCCTCACCTATCACCTCTGTGTTGGCTGGCAGCATCACTGCTTTTCTGGCCATGTTTGTCTCAATCATGCAACAAAAATGAGTGGCAGTTATGTAATAGGATAATCCCATCATATTATTTGCATGTCTGAGATCATCCAGCCTTCATAGATCTGACATAATGAAATGTTAATTCATAACCTATGGATTTTATTTTTTTGTAGTTGACGTTCCTTGCTCATTGTCTATGTGAAGGTCTAGCACACGTGATACTGAAAACAAAGGTTTCGTCATGTAGATTGATCCTGAGTGCCTATTCACACATGCTTGAAGGAGTTGTATTTTTACATTTCTTGCTGAGCACGTAATGGAACGTAAATTCCCTGACTCACCATGTAGGAAAATGGCTTACACAAAGGGTTTTCTCTTTCTCTGTCATATATTTCAACAAAGCCAGGTCTCTGCTTGCTCTTTTACCTGATTTAGTACCCTCTCACCCAGGAGAAGAGACCAGGGAAGGTACCTTTCTTGCATGGTTTTTATTACATTCTGAACTAGCCTCTTAGCATCCTCCCTGCGTTAAATTTTTGACTGAGGTAAGCCATCTGAGGAGAGAGATCCGAAGACAAACTCCTACAAGTGAAAACTGACCCCAGAGCCTAGGGAGTCCTTGAGGAAAATCTTGATCTTCATATTCCACAGAATTACCATCTTCCTCTCTCTGCTGTCCTGCAAGCACTTTTCTCAGAGAGGGTGCTTAGGCAGGGATTACAACAGTAGTATGTTGTCTCATGCATTTTTTCACAGAAAGAGATGACATGGGTCTATTGCATTCCTTTTCCACTTTGTTACCAACTTACAAACTTTTCCTACAAATCAGTAAATCTTTATTAGGTAAAATGAGATGCCTGTTCCGCAACAGAGGATCTATCTGTGCTTGTAATCTGTGAGACATTATATTCTATTATCCAAGTAGTTAAATCTTTTTTTGTAAGAAGAGAAGCTCAGGGAATAGACATGCCTGTTCGTTATATCTACAGTGACTTTAGCGTGTTCTTTTGCATCACTGCTGCTCTCTGTTCTTCTCCACAGGGAAGGAATTTCAGTTGTAGAGAGGTGACCTTATATATTGTTACTAATTAACAATTCCACATAGAAGTTAGCACCTCTATCACCTGAGGCATGCAGAGAGCCTGCTACTCGAGGTGCAATGCAGGCAAGCAAGTTACCAACAACTCTGTCCAAACGTGGGCAGTTCCTTCCTACAGCTTCTGCCAGACCAAGCAGAAGTACATGTATACAACAGTCTCCGAGACAAAGGAATATTCCTAAGGACATTAATGGAAAAGTAAGTTATATTGCCAGAACATGTGATCTTTAACACGAGACACATTTACTGGTTCTCTCAGAGTACCAAGGGCTTCCCAACTGCAGGGAGCATGTGGACGGAAAACTCTCCTGGGGTGTCTAAATACGGGGAAGTTCAATTTTTTTACATCTCCAGGACTCAGAAGATTTAATTTTCTCTGAAATATTTTTTTTATTTGCTCTGTCAATCTATGCGGTTATCTCTTAATATTAGAAAATTTAGAAATCTATGGGATTGCTTTACAATATTGCTTGAGTTTATATGCTGTTCTGGCATGTAAGTCAGACTCTAGAGGGACCAGCTAGCTTAGAAATTATCTCAAGGCTATAGCAAGAACATAACTACTTATTTTTCAGTATAGCTGTTCCTTGAACCTTCAGCTTGATCGCATAGCATGGATTTATAACCTCCTTGATGCTAAAACAGCATTTTCAATATTGTCTGGAGGAGGGCCATGGATCTGCCTGCTACGGGATTGATCAAATTAGCTTTTTGAGAAATAGTAGGCAGTTAGACTGCCAATAGTCTAAAGTAATACTCAGGGAACATAATAAACTCTCTGTAGAAAAAACGTTATCCTTTATTTCATAATAATAAAAGACAAAATACTTGTGTAGAATATCAACACTTCTGGCAGTAAGGCCTTGTACATAAAGATAAAAAGCTCTCTGGCATGTAAAGAGCGCTATCTAAGAAAAATTTAAGAAAAACTTGCTACTTCAAATACTCTTTCCCCATATTCAGTGTCAGTATTACATGGCAAGAGGACTGGGTGAGCTGCTGAAGATGGTGTAACCAGCTGGCACCTGGCATTAGGTTTCTTCGCTCTCTGTGTTAGGGAGCCATTGGAGCTCTCTCACATGTTTTCTTCTGGTCAATTAATTTTCCTCTAACCTCCTCTCACTCAGGGCTCCTCGGAGGCTTTGCTTGTAGAGGCTTGGCTTTGCTGCTTCTGGGGGGCTTGACAATACAGGTCAAATCCAGAGACTCAAGTACCTGAACCTAAGGACCAGGAAGGAAATGTTGCTGGTGCAGCCCTTACTCCATTGAGTCTATTGGACCTGGGTGGCCTCTATGTCCCCTAGGTGGTTGTAGGGGGCATCTTAAGGAGACACTTCCTTGAGGCAGAGACAGGAGCCCTGTGCTACAAGGCATCCTTCACCCCATGAGGGAGAGGCATGCTCCCGACATGGAGGCTATGTCTGTTCTCCTGTGGTGCCTCCCAGAACTCAGTGTGCTCCCATCTCGGGGGCTGAACGTTGGTCCAATTGCTCCATCAAAGCTTGTGCAATTTTAAACTTTGGCTGCAAGAAGTCTTTTTACTTAGTGTATATTTAGACCAGGGAATAGTGCCACTTTTCTTATGGAAACAATCTTGCTGATTGAGAGTAAATGGTACCTATACAGTTAGCCTTCCTAACCTGTAAGACATATGACAAATGGGTGGAAAAATGTTTCCAGGAAGCTGCTTTTCAATTCCTTCAGAGGAGAACCAAGTTTGTGGTTAACATATATATGATCCTGAACCCTGTGGGTTTGGCATTTACTAGCTTTGTGCCAATGAGAGAACCACAAATGTACATGTAGTGACTCCTCTTACGGAAATGTCATCTCCTTGACCCTCCAAGAGCCAGAAATGTTTCCATTTATGAAAAACAGACCATCAAGTGGTGTGGTAGAACTTACCACCACAAATGAAGATCTTTGATGAAATCACATGGATAGGTTTGTTCAAACTGTACAGTATATAATTTGCCTGCTCCACAAATGGAAACTAAAGAAATCAGTGTCACATGGCTCTTGCGGGCTGGTGTGTGTCATATTGTTTATTTAAACAGATCAATGATTCTTGGGATCTATTGCACAGCTTAATTCATGATGGAAATTGAAAATGGGAGATAAATAGTTAAGCAGTTGAATAGTAAACCCTCAAAATTTTGCCTTTTTTTTCTCTGCTTGAGGGATGTAGTTAGGAGTAAACATTTCCACTGAGACCTAGTGACTGTAACTGAAGTGTAAACAGTTTGCACTGGTAGTGCTAAGTCCCATCTAGAACTGATCTATTTAACAGTTCAGGCTGAAGCCACTCTCCTATTGGGAGAACTCATCTAAAAAGATATTTCTCATGCACACTTCTTCTGAAGCAATTATTTAAATTACTGTTACTGTCCTGTTTTCCACAGAGCCTGTCAGAAGTAAAACAGTGTAATTTTACTTCAGGAAAACCCATGGAAGTTTTTTCCCCTCAACTTACAGCCAGGCAGCTGGGAAGCTCTCTGGGGGGTTCAGGATCTCATGGGGAGAGGAAATCTGCAAAATTTCTCACAATTCCCTGCATTCAGTGCTGTGAGTACTGCTGCGTGGTTTAATCCTACAGGTTCATTTTTGTAATTCAGTATTTATACAACTTCAGCTATCAGGCTGTAGGTGCTCTTGAGGTGCATACCACTCAAGATGGGTAAGAGTCTTAAACCAATTTTGCCAATCTTAGAAGAAATCTTGTAGAGAGGCATGCATAAAAGTTATTCAAGACTAAACTTAAGGCAGGACAGGTTCTAATGAAACTTGTTTAAACTAGTAGTATAAATTAGCAACACAGGTGGGTTTTTGGTGAACAAAAATATTAAAAATAATTCAGAAAAAGCATAAAAGTTTTTAGGTAGTGATCAAGGTGTTATCCTATTGTGACTGCAAGCAATTAAGACATAGCCTTGACGAACCACCAACAGTGGGTTAAGTTCTGTAAGTCAACATGGGAAATGCACCGCTGGATTTAACTTTAGTGAAAATCTACATAGCTGATACCAACATAATCAGAAATGTACTTAATTTCATTTTTAAGTGCACTTCCTATCTACCTCTTTAAGGTATATTATCTTTTTCTGTCAGAAACTAGGCAGAATGGCCCCAAACCAAAAACTTATCTGCATACTTCATTCCACTTCTGATGGATAAATTTTAGGAAGCATCAGGAAGCAATGGCTTTTTACCAGTCTTGTGGGAACTGCCCTATGTTAGGAGTTCAGTTTATGGAACTTCCCTACTTTTTCTTTTATTTTGTGAAGAAGACAGACATAAAATGTGGGTCACTTGGACAAATGTGTTTTATTCCAGTTAGAGAAAACTGAAAGGGAGTTTTCTAATGCTAACTTGAAGTGTTTCTTAAACCTCCATGCAGCTTTGTTAGCAAAGTAGTCTCTCATTAAACAAACATCAAAAACAGTGAAAGCGAGTCAGTCTCCGTTTCTGCCCAGTAATGAACTGAATGAGCTGGGAAGAAACATATCTCAGGCTAAGCAGAGATATTAGGCACTAAAGCTGTGATATCCCTGTATTTTTTTTTTTTAAATCCTCCTCAGTCAAAAGGCTTTGGACTAAAATTACATTTTAAAAAAATCTGTAAGCATTGAATCCATAAGGGCAGGTGGGTTCAAGCAGTATCAGTTGTGACTTGTCTCTATATTTAAGACATGAACTGTATGTAAGAGGAACAGAAAACATGTCCAGATAGCATCACAAGCTGAACAGTGTAGCCAAACCCAGTCTTTCTCTCTCTCTGTTCCGAGCAGATGCAGGACTGCCATACTGGACCTGAGCTGCTGTCTCGCCCCACGGGGAGAACCAGGGAAAACGCTGCTGGAGCCTCTCAGCCGGCACAGCCCGTGAAGGCAGGGCTTTCTGCTTAGCTGTGCAGTCTGACTTCTGGACTGTATTTGAGGAGCCGTGTGCGCTCAGCTTTCTCCTTTGTTAATGTGAGTTTTCTCCACGGAGATGCTGAATGGCAAATCTTGAAACAGGAATAACTGCTTACCTTCTAAATGGCAATCTGCCGCAAGACATGTCTACTGAAAATATGGTGAGAGCAGTTCCTAGGGGACACATAATGGAACCACAATAAATCAGAAGCACAGGAGACTGAATGGAAAAAGAAACACCCTCTGTGTACATTAAAACAGTTACTTTATTGTGATAAACTGGAGCTGTAGCAGAGCTGTGAACTTTGTCAAATAAGGCACCCTACAAAGCTTGAGATTTCGCCACTGCTTTTCTGTATGCCGTGCTTCAGTCAAGTGAATAAAGGCTTAGATGGAGGTGGCAGCAAAGCCAGAGCCATGACAAGAGCAGCCAGTACTGTGCCCCATGGAGCCAGTGGGAGATCCAAACTTCCCAAAGGACAGGCATGGCTGGGAGTGCTGTCACGAACAAACGCTCCTCTGTAACCCTGAGTGTCAGCATCCCTGATGGATGTCTCAGCAAGCTGGCTGCTACCGACGTTATCAAATATATTTCTGTACAGACACAGAAGAACAAAAATAGCTCTCCTATTTCTTGTTAGATGTCCATGGCAAGGATATTCCTGTCCAGATTAATAAAGTTATTACTAATTTAGAAACCATGTCTCATATATCTTTTCTATAAATTCTGCCTCTGAGGTGCTAGCTAAGCAGCAGGACATTTTAGTGTACCACCTGCGGCAGCCTGCCTAACAACCTCCCACTGCATTAACCGAAAGATATGGGTGGTCTCCAGACACCAACTGTAGTCATGCCAGGTCATGCAGGCAAAGCGGCTGACGCTGCACAGAGTGCAGTGACTTGCAGGGACTTGGAAATGTATAATGCTATATTAGTAAGTAAAGCCTCTAGTTAGGCGAACTTAAAGTAGCTTTTAATCTTTGCTAATGGAAATCTGCAGTTAAGATCCTAAGACTTTTTCCCATTTTCCAAATATTTCTGCAGCTTTGGGAGCAATCCAATACCCATTGACTTAAATGCAAAAATCTGACTGGAGAACACCACTTCTGCTGACAGTCCTGCACCAGTCCCAGAGGCTGCCCGACACGAGAGGAGTCCAAAACTCAACAGGGTCTTCCCTGACCAGCCTAACATGCCCACCATTTCACATGAGCCTCCTGCACATGCCACTAATATTGCAGGGTCAGCAGACACTGCACATCAAGCTCTGGCATGGGATGAGGTTTTGCTCTTGTACCAGGCTCGAAGCACTGCTGTCACAGCTCAAGTGCTCCTGCAGGTAGCTCTTTCCCTTCTAAAGCAATTTTGAGGTTTTTGCACAACCGGAGCCTCGGGTTCTAGTTTTTACAGTAGCAGAAGTTGCATACTCGTGGGCTGAAAAAAAGACTAAGCAGATTTGTCATGTTTTCACTCTTCTGCTTAGCCAGAGTGGAGATGAGCCTCCAAGCAAAATAATCTGCAGCCTCAAGGGACCTTTGGATTTGGCATCTGAGCCTCACTCCATAAGGCTATATTTTGCCAGCATGTCTGAGCTAGAAATAGCAAACCTGGACATGACATGACAAGCTGAGGAAAATGAGAGTAGGTTAGGAAGCACTAATGACTGCAATTCACTTTCAAACTCCCCCCATACCTGAGAGAACTAAGTAACGACTTTTGACTGGAGTAATGTTAATGCATCTGTGGCTTTCCCTTTTCTGCAGCCCCGAGGCTGCCTAGCCCGGGAGAGGAGTGTGGCGTGGGCTGGCTCTGCTGGCACTCTGCCGCTCATGTAGTTTCCTTTACGTTGGGAAGATGTCTGTGCAATTTGTTAAGTAAGTTTAAAACTGCTCAGCTCTGCAGGGAAGAGCAGAGCAGCCTCAGGAGGGCCAGCACGTGCTTGGAGACTGTCAGTGTGGGGAGATGTCGTACGCACAGGGGAGTGACTGCAGAGTGGTCCCCGGGACGGGATTGAGCCTCTTTAGTGTGAACATCGACAAGTCTCTAAGTTAAACACGCTTTCTTTAAAGTGTCATTGTATCCTTATGTCATACCTAGAGAGACAGTGACAGGGAGGAAACCTGACTTAAAACTCTTCAGGAAGACACTATCTCCGCCGGTGAGACAGGACCTCCGTTTCTGCAGCAGAGCGCCGTTCCAGCCTCTGTGGTCAAGTCCTGAGGTAACATTTCAGCAGGCCAAAATAAGTCTATTTAATGAGGTCCAGGGGGCATTGTGCTTCTTGCCAGCTCCTCATTAGTGGACTGACTGCACTACAAATAGGCAAAACCCATCAACCTAGTACAGTCAGATATTGCTGCTGGGTCTGTTGCTGATTTACAAAGATCAGCTGTTCTGGGTTAAGCAATCGCATATGGGAACTTGTTGGGAACTTCCTTGAAGTAAGCCCTAAAGTAAGTTACATCTTTATGGGAAAATGTTTAAAAATAAAACCATATGAAGAAACATGCAGGAATAAGGGCTGGAAGTGGAAAGACAGCTCTGTTTATTTTGCTATAACTCACTATCCACATCTGGTAAACAAAATGTAGGAAGAAGCAACTACTAAAAGTGAAGTTTCAGGGATGAAGAAATTAGAGATTATTCCAAACTTAGCATCAAAGCTTTTTGTTGATTTTAAGGTTATTTCTTCCTCCCCCCCACCCCCTCCGTTTTTTTTTTCTCCTCTGTCTGGGCAGCAGAACTTAATTTTTCTTGCCTTCATTTCTGTTTCTCCAGTTGTGAGAAATCATTATGATAGGGGCAGGCAGTGCAAATAGCAAAAGCTGGGGTTGTCATCACTCTCTCATGGCCAAGAGTATTAAGTTTTCACTTGCACTAGGTCAGAGTAGATCCTTTGTGTGGGGTGGTGCCTCCAACAAGGACAAGACTTTGAAAAAATGGGTTGGTTTCAGTGCAAGTATAATCATATCTTTGAGCATAAGAAAAATATTGTATAGAAATGTGACTCTAGAACAGCTACACTGTCAGTAAACTCCAGTAGGAGAGACGCTGTGATACAGGGCCCACGGTAGAGTCCATCATACATGAACTGTATATGAAGGACATCGATCCATACAGTTCGCTCTTACCCTGGAGCTAAGGGAGCAGAGGATGATTCTTGCTGAGTCTTTAGTTAGGAAATGCAGTTACAGTTTACAAGGGAGTCGACAGAAGCTTCTCAGGAATGATGGACTTGTGGTCCATGGAAAATTGTTTGTTTCATGGTGGCAAGCAAGGTGGGGAAGAAATGACTTCTGCTGGGCAGGCCCAGACTTTCCTTCCCTGTAGTCTGATTTCCTCGCTTTCACATATCTAGGAAAAAGGCCCATGTATATCAGCTCACAATATCAAAAATTAATTGCTAGTCACTTACTTAGAGCCTCTAGTCTATTCCAGTGTCTTATGCCTCAAGATGAGGTTTGGAGCTTTTTGACAATCAGCAAGGGTGAAGGAAAACTTTTTGAGAAGTTGGCAGAAACATGCTAAAAATTTAGCAGGAAGATGAACACGGTATTTCCATAGAAGTGTATGAACTGAGGCCTTTTTATAAGTAGGAGGAAATGAAGCTTGTGTTTTGTGGGTTTTAAAAATAAGTTGCTGTATCTCACACATATTGCATGCAAATGAAAGGTCAAGAAAGCTAAAATTATTCCGATATACACAAACTGGCACACACAATTTAATCTACAAATATCTGGAACTGATACATTAATTGATAGCTCAATGGTATCTATATCCTCTTAAGGTTTGTATGGGTTAGTGGTCCATTCTTTTACTTCTCTCTTCTAAGTATAATGAAGGTGCAGCCTTCACAGATCTGCAAATCTGCCTAGCACAGAAGGCGGCGATGGTAGGATATGAGAGCCGATGGACGCAAGTAGCTCAGTTGCCTGGCTGGGACGCTCCTGGATTCCACAGGTGTTCTCAGCAGCCCCAAGAGACTCCTGCAGAATATAGACTAGAAACCAAGGCTGCGCCATTCTTATGTAAACACCATAGCTGCAAACAGTAGGGGGCATGGCATGGCGGTTACAGAGTCTTTCCTGAAAAAGGTGAATGTTCCTTCATTTCATATTTCTAAAGATGAAAATTTCATCCTCCATTCATTAGAGTATTGTGATTTTATGTTATCGTGACTTTACAGCTACTGTATTCTGCATGATACCTTGGCCTTATTTAACACATTGAGGGTTTAGTTGTTAATATAGGAATTCCAGCTCCAGGGTCTTCCTAAAACAGACAGCTATGCTACTTAATAGCATTGATAATATTACCAAAATTTTACCAAAAATCTAATTCAAATTATTTTTAAATTTATTCCACTTGAGAACTTGTTCCATGGAAAAGTTCAAACCTATCTTTAATTCTTGTGTCCCCCTCGCTCCTGTCACATAATCTCAGTCTTTACCAAGCCTTGGTCTTAGTCTCTCTTACCATTACTAAAAGCCCTGCTTTCTCAAATGGGGCATCCTGCCTGCCTGCACCTTTCTTACATTTCCACTGACTTTTTATCAGTGAAGTGCTGTAGTCTATAAAAGTACTGTCTGTAATTATACTTTTTTTCTATTTTAATCAATCCAATTCCCTATATTGTGTTTCTTCTCTATGATATTCCTGTTCTCCTTGATATGTACTATTCTCCCAGTATTGCATCACCAGCACAATTCAGTAGCAAGTGCTTTATAAGGCATCTTCCCTGACAGGACACTGAATGAGATGGAGCCCATTACTACTCCTAAAGGCACACTCTGTTCTAATGTCCTTCCAGTCCAATACTTCACATGTTGGCAAAACTTCTTCTAACCAATTCTTTTCTTATGATACAACCACTAGTTTCCTCCAGATTAATTATTTCCCATGTATTTATTGAAGTCCAGGCACATTAGCACTATTACTGCACCATTATGCTTCCAAGTCATCTGCCCTTGTCCTTATGGGGGACTTCAACTTGCCAGACGTCAGCTGGGAATACCACACAGCTGCTACAAACAGGTCCAGAAGATTCCTAAACCAGCAGGATGACAACTTGGTACAGGTACTAAGGGAACTGACCAGGAAAGGTGCCCTCTTTGATTTGTTGCTTATTAACAAAGAGGGCCTCGTGGGTGAAGTGGCAATTGGTGGCTGCCTTGGCCACAGCAACCATGAAGCAGTCAAGTTTAAAATTTATGGGAACAGGAGGCAAACTTGCAAAAGCAAGACCTCAACTCTGGATATGAGGGGAGCCGACTCCAAGCTGCTCAGGGAACTACTTAGTAAGGTCCCCTTCCCCCTGGGAAGAAGCTTTTGAAGGTGCTGGAGTCCATCAGTGCTGGTCGCTTTTTAAGTACTACCTCCTAAGAGCACAGGAGCAGGCAATCCCAAAATGTTGTAAGTCAAGCAGGTGAGGTAGAAGGCCGGCTTGGCTGAGCAGGGATCTTCTAGAGCTAAGGTGAAAAAAGAAAATGTATGGCCAGTGGAAGCAAGGTCAGGCGATGCGGGAGGACTACAGAGAAGCTGTTTGACACTGTAGGGAGGAAATTCACATGGCCAAAGCTCAGTTAGAGCTGAAGCTAGCCAGCACCCTGAGGGACAATAAAAAGGGTTTTTTTAAGTATGTCAATAGCAAAAGGCAGTCCAGAAATAACATTGGTCCGCTACATGATCAGCATGGCCACCTCACAAACAGGGACATAGACAAAGCAGAAACATTTAATGCTTTCTTCGCTTTGGTCTTCGACACCGATGATGGGCTCTGGAACCCCCGGAGCCCTGGGCTGGAGATCCATGACTGTGAGAACGGTAAACTCCCAACCGACCCTGAACTTGTGCGGGATCTGCTGCTCCAGCTGGATCCCTACAAGTTAATGGGGCCCGATGGGATTCATCCCAGGGTTCTTAAAGAGCTGGCTGATGTCATAGCAAGACCTCTCTCAATGATTTTTC
>WAAD01013650.1:52168-70899 GCA_013389945.1 Fregata magnificens
GTGCGGCCTCATCTTGAGTACTGTGTGCAGTTTTGGGTGCCACAGTATAAAAAGGATGTGAAGCTACTAGAGTGTCCAGAGGAGAGCGATGAAGATGGTGAAGGGTTTAGAGGGGAAGCCGTATGAGGACCGGCTGAAGTCACTTGGTCTGTTCAGCCTGGAGAAGAGGAGACTGAGGGGAGACCTCATCGCGGTCTACAGCTTCCTCACAAGGGGAAGAGGAGGGGCAGGTGCCGGTCTCTTCTCCCTGGCGACCAGCGACAGGACCCGAGGGAATGGCTGGAAGATATGCCAGGGGAGGTTTAGGTTGGATATTAGGAAAAGGTTCTTCACCCAGAGGGAGGTGGAGCACTGGAACAGGCTCCCCAGGGAGGTAGTCATGGCACCAAGCCTCACAATATTCAGGGAGCGTTTGGGCAATGCTCTCAAACACATGGTGTGAATTTTGAGGTTGTCCTATACAGGGTCAGGAGATGGACCCTTGTGGGTCCCTTCCAACTCTGGAGATTCTATGATTCTATGATTTCTTCACTTCTTCACATCGTCAAAAAATAGAACACAGCAACAAAAAAATCTTCAACATTCATTCAAGGATCAGTTCAGTGAGTTTCATACAACTTCTCACTATTAATCACAAGCTGTATTTTAAACTTATTTTTCTTTATAAATATTTTTCATTATTTTATGGTAAACTCATCCTGGTCTCGATGGTGATGACATATCAGACAGTGATTGGGACTGTTATTTTTCCCTTTTTGTAAATTGAAGTTCTACTTTTGCTTTTGCTCCGTCATGAGGCGTCTCATGTTTGATCCCGTGCCAGTTCTTTCAGTATTCTGGATGGAGATTCCTTGCATGAACACATAAATTTTAGCGTTGGATGAGCCTTGGTTGTGGTAATTTTAATTTCTATAGTCGCAGTTCATTAGCCAACCATAGTTTTGTCCCCATATTCTACTTCCTCATATTTATTACAAATGTAGGAACATTACCTTTCTTTTTTGGGCTTAAAATTCTTTAAACTTTATACCACCCTTACTGTATAACAGTTCTGCTTCATTTTTTTCCCCCCCTTTTTTTTTTTTTTCTATTTATTTGGCTAATGATCCTTTTAGAATGTGTGTTTTAAATTGAATTTGCAAATTCAACCTGAACTTGTGTTTTGGCAAGCCACTTTATTAATTAGGTCTTTGTCCATTGAAACTTGAATACTTTCTTTTCCAGGCTGTCTCTATTTACCTGGGATCTAATTTAAACAAGACTCATAAGTGCAACAGAGCTATCATTCTGCATATATTTGTTGAAAATCTGCACTTATTTTACAGAAGCAGCTGAATATATTCATTTTGAAAATGAAAATCAATAGGATATTAGCAGGAGCAGGTGGCTCTAGAGAAGGCACATAGGAGCTAAAGGCTTTTTATATGCTATTGCTGGATACCCTTTCTTTGACATTAAGTATAAACAGAAGAAAATAAGACCAACCTTAATTTTTTAATCTTGTTGATGGACAAGGGCATTTAAAACATTTGCTCATCAGAATAAAAAAAAACACGTCTTAAACAGGAGGGTTTTCAGAATAGAAATTTAAAGCTCTTGTAAACTGGGAATATCTGTCTTATCAGTTCACTAAGTAGTTAAATTTCTAATTAATATTTTTGCAAGTGTTTTCTAAAGCCTTTTGCAAAAGATGAAAAGCATTACTGGCATCACATTTGTGATAGAAATGGCGAGGTACAAGCTGTATTATATAAGCTGATGTTATGTCAATTTTGTTTGTCTACTCATTGATAAAATTTTCTAAAAAATGTAGTTGTCTTGCTAAAAAAATAGCCTGTCTAGATTTACATGTATAAACACTAAAAGTAGATAATTTTTCTCAGGTGACTATTACAGGGCATAAAAATTAATTATTATTTTTAAAAATTAATCATCATAAATATTTTATGCCTGACAGAATGGACTCAGCATTTAGGTGCCAAACAACTTATGCCAAAATCCTGTCATGTGCAACGGTATTGCTAATTTTTGTACCTGCAAAAGCCTGAAGACAAACAGAGAGGCGAGGTTTGAAGTTTGTGGGTTCACTGAGAAGTGAGACAGTTGTAAACAGAGATACCAAAATTAGTCTCTCTTTACTGAAAATACTGTTTGCACTCTCCAGTATTTGCTTACAGCGGCTGGATGTTGGCTAAGGACATGAGTCTTATCCTTGCCTGACCTCTCAAGGATTATACTGGGCCTTACCAGTGTCCTTTAGCCAGTGGACAAAGATGTGCATTCAAAAGCTGGACCTTCCCTTTGGTACCAGGAGTTACTAGAATAACTAACTCCTTAGAAAAGTAACTCTTTAGCAAAATGTCAGAGTTGTGAAGACTTATGCGCTTCTCACTGTACCCGAGATGACTGCCCGCTTCGTACTAAAATGTGCAGCAGTCAAAGAAATGATTTCACATGATATTATGTTTATTTATTTTCTTGAAGTATTCACAAGCGCACCTGACATTCTCCTTAACCAATTTGTTGTTTATGGCTCTGATGATCTGCTGTGGTAGATATTAAAATACAAAAGAAAAAACTTGAGAAACAAGGTTTCCAAGAACATGCCAGTAGAAAAGTCAACAACTGAGATTTAGCTCAAGGCATCTGAACAAAGTACGTAACAAAATAAGATATAGAAGGAGTGATATATGAAATCTATGAAATTCTTATTAAGACAGAGAAAGAGGGCTGTGATTTGCTTTTGTTTCTGTGTCCTTAGAAAGACTTTTCCCTTCTGATTCCATAGCCCATGTCCCAACACCGTGTTATTTCTTACACTATACCTGAGGCAATAAGACACTCAACTTGTCTGAGACCTCTGAATATTATTCTAGTCTTAACTGCTGGGCTTTAGTCCCAGTGCTGACACTCACTTTCTGTGAGCCTGGGTAAGCAATTTACATGTATCTGAATCTAAGTTTAGCAAACTATAAACTGATGAATATTACCTTTATTGGCATCACGGAGAGCTTTTTGCACTTTCAGTTCCATGCAAAATGTGGTACAGAAATATTGTCTTTATTAGTATTTATACTAAAGACATAAGGACTCGCCTGCTGTTTTACTTAATATCACCTTAGTAACTTTTCTGGTCCATAGAGTAAAGTGCAGCTAAGACCATCTGTTTCACTGTCAGCTTTTTCACTTATACGTGAGTCTTCTACAGTTTTACTTAAGGGTTCATATTCAATTTTTGTTATTTGAAGTCTGGTCTGCCAGGTTCTTTTCCTTCTTACTTACCTGTTTGCCTCCAGTCTGCTGACCTGTACTTCAACATGTATTTTTTCTGCACCACTGAGTGCACTGGACTCAGGAGCCAGTGCGTCAGCTTTTACACAAATATCTCTATTCCCTCCTAGGCCTTTTCTGTTTTGGCATTATCATATACTGTTGCTGCTCTGAAAGTTATGAAAGGTTAATCATGTATGGCAATACAGGTATCAAGCAGAAATATTAACTAGCCTATTGTCTGCTCACGCATACTCTAATTACATATAACATGGGGACATTTTACATAACAGTTATGCTTCACTAATGCCTGTTCAGCATTGCAGAGAGAGTGGAGAGAAAATCCTTTACAGAGCAGTGGATTTATGACAGATTTTAGGTTGTCATCTGCTTAGTCATGAAGTCTCAAAGAGATCAGAGTGATTGCCCATCCTTTAGAGATCCAGGGACAGAGGTGATGATAGGTAAGGTTACTCATAGGTAAACTTAGGAAGTGTGGGTTAAATGAGAGGACAGTGAGGTGGATTGAGAACTGGCTGAACGGCAGAGCTCAGAGGGTTGTGATCAATGGCGCAGAGTCTGGTTGGAGGCCTGTATCTAGCGGTGCTCCCCAGGGGTCTGTACTGGGTCCAGTCCTGTTCAATACATTCATCAATGACCTGGACAAAGGGATAGAGTGTACCCTCAGCAAGTTTGCTGATGATGCCAAACTGGGAGGAGTGGCTGATACGCCAGAAGGCTGCGCTGCCATCCAGCGAGACCTGGACAGGCTGGAGAGCTGGGCCGAGGGGAACCAAATGAAATTCAAGAAGAGCCAGTGTAAGGTCCTGCACCTGGGGAGGAACAACCCCACGCACCGGTATAGGCTGGGGGCTGACCTGCTGGAAAGTAGCTCTGCTGAGAAGGACCTGGGAGCGTCAGTGGACAGCAGGCTGATCATGAGCCAGCACTGTGCCCTTGTGGCCAAGAAGGCCAACGGGATCCTGGTGTGCATCAGAAGGAGTGTGGCCAGCAGGTCGAGGGAGGTTATCCCCCCCCTCTACTCCACCCTGGTGAGGCCACATCTGGAGTACTGTGTCCAGTTCTGGGCTCCCGAGTTCAAGAAGGGCAGGGAACTGCTGGAGCAAGTCCAGCGGAGAGCCACAGAGATGATCAGGGGACTGGAGCACCTCTCTTATGAGGAAAGGCTGAGAGACCTGGGTCTGTTCAGCCTGGAGAAGAGAAGACTGAGGGGGGACCTTGTTACTGCTTACAAATATCTAAAGGGTGGGTGTCAAGAGGATGGGGCCAGGCTCTTCTCAGTGGTGCCCAATGACAGGACAAGTGGCAATGGGCACAAACTGGAACACAGGAAGTTCCAGCTGAACATGAGAAAAAATTTCTTTACTGTGAGGGTGACAGAGCACCGGAACAGGCTGCCCAGAGAGGTTGTGGAATCTGCTTCTCTGGAAGCATTCAAAAACCTGCCTGGATGCAGTCCTGTGCGCCCTGCTGTAGGTGTACCTGCTCAAGCAGCGGGGTTGGACAAGATGATCTCCAGACGTCCCTTCCAACCCCAACCATTCTGTGATTCTGTGATAGATTTTTGAAACTTTATAAACAATTTTTGTCCTCCAAAGCAACCTGGAAAACATTTGCTGCATGCTGGGGTTACTGAGGGCCACGGGGCTGTGCTGGCAGCCCGGCCGGGTGGGACACACCCGTTGGGTGGTGATTCAGGCTATATGTGGATTGGAAGAAAATGGCACGAATACTTTGTTCAGGTACAGTAATCATGAGTTTAATGACTCAGAGTACCAAGGTGATGGGGAATCCGTCTTTCAAAACAACTGGTCTAGGAGCAGATGATTGTAAATAAGCCAGGATAAAAATTTAGTTGTGAAGCAAGAAAGTGAGTATCTTGAGGTTTCACTGTGACATTGATGCCTGAGGCAAAGATGGAGTCCAGAAAGAGCAAAAACTGCAGCCTGGTGATTTCTGTACAGGTTGCATAGGTCCAATACCTGCAGCAGTTTCTGATCCATCATGGAGAAAACATCCTTAAGAAGAAAGCTTGGATCATGGAGATTATTGAGGCAGGAGATCAATAGAAGAAGCTGTAGGTTTAAAGAGAAACAGATGAAACTATAAAAAGAGCAGTTGTATGTAGCGTACAAAACATGCAGTGATTAAAATTAGGGCAGCAGGTTGGTCTGAAGGACATTTCTGTCACTGAGCAGCTCAAACAACCACCTCTTTGGAAGGTTTCCCCAGTGTAAATATTACATCTCACTGGAGCAGGAATTGCCGAGGATTGTAAGATACAAGCAAAATGACTTGTTCAGTGTGAAAGAGGCATGAGCCTTCCCTGTTGAGGTGCAGTGCCATTCAGGTAGTCTATGAGTGGCTAATGACAGAGAGATAGAGAGGATCCCATTCAAATGTAACTGAGGGAAGCCTGGCACTGGCACCCCCTTGGCTGCTCATTTTTCTACACGACAAAGTGTGTGTGTGTGTGACACTGGGGATGCAAACAGGGAGGGTGAATTCCTGCCCGGCCCAGATTCGGATGCCTGAGGAAATGGTGCACATTTGCAGGCTTGATGTGCACTGGCCAAGTATCACAATTCAATGCTCTGAAATGATCAATGCTCAATTCAATGCTCAAGAAAGACAACTTTATGATTAAAAAAAGCAATTGGCTTTGTTGCAAAAAGTAAATATTCAACCTGCATGTGCTATACAAAGAGAACAAAGAGAAGGTAAGATGAGTCTTTTGGCATGAAATTCTGTGGGCAAGCCTACCTTTGGTGTGGTTTGGTGACAGTTTTATAAACTCTGTAGGAAATGTCCTTGTAGCCATTTTGAGTACCTGGAAGTACAAGATAATAGTAGCAGCATTAGTAATAAATAACCCAGTAATTGATTGGAAAAAGCTGTTTTTTTCAATGATTTGCAAACAGATAGCACAGTGATATTATCACTGTTTCATGATTTTTAGTTTTGATATAATTTTTACACTAAAAGAATTTCTTTCTACACAGGAACATTATAAAAAGCAACACAATATCTACACCACTTTCCTTGTGTTTGATTTTGTTTTGATTTACTCTCTGCACTAGTAAAGTTGCCAATCAGATATGTGTAATAGCACCTTCTAGGCTTGACTCTCCCAGAACTGCAAACATTTCACAATGAGCCTAAAGGAGCCTGCTTTAGGTTCAGATTGCTACCAAATAGATTAAAAAAATAACCTTTCTGCCAAAGGTCTGTAATTCTTCTTTGTCACGGTGCTTATCTCCTTTTCCACGTTGTTTTCTATTTCTTTAAGAGAAGCACTTTTCTTTCTTAGAAGACTTTCCTGGTTCTGTTTCCTCTAGTTAATGATTATCATGCTGTTCTTCAGCAGATTATGTATCTATTAAAACACTGTAGAGAGGCTTGGACTTTCTTACTATGTTGGCTGGGCTATTTAAACAAGCAGACTGGATTTGAGATGTAATGTCACTGAAATTGCTAAAATATATTATTCTCAAAATCATATGAGATTTGTTTGTCTCACCACTCTGTTCAGGTCTGAAACATTTTAGACTGGTGCTGCGCTCTGTGAATTAAGGTTTTTTTTAACGTTTTGGAAACTTTATAATCTTAGGGTTCTCTGAGCTCTCACTGAAGTAAGCTAACAAGAAGATTAGAATGACTAAATGATTTGGCAAACACATTACAGAGATCAAAACAAGAAAGCAATAACAACAACCAAATGAGACTATGCTGTGTATCTTAGTCTCTGTACATTACACTTAGAAACAAAAGCTTCTTTTGGCATTCCAGATTCAATATATGCCTCAGAGATGCTTGCTGCATTAGATCCTACATCTGTGTGATGTATCTACTATGGCGCCCCCTTTAGAAAGCTGCTACTTCCCTATTATGTTTTTATTTTGGTATTTACTTCTTTTTTAAACAAGTTGTTTAGGCACTGAAGTAAGGGAAAATGAATGCTTAGCTATTGAACTATATTGGCAGTGTTTGTTTTTAAAGCAGTTGGCAAGACACTTATTTTCCTTTAAAATACTTTGTTGGTCTGAACAGTTGGCACATACATTCAATTTTAACAGCTTTTCATATTGGTGTCTCAAAAGGCAGCAAAGCATATTTTTAAAGTAAAGTATATTTTTATTAGACTTTGGGTTAACTGTAGTCCCTTCTTATGTTTACACACACGTAGCACCAACAGTATATTTTTTGCAATATTTGAAAGAAGTAGAGTTTGGAATGGTATAGTCAGTGATAGCCTGTAAACACTGTCAGCGTTGTATGAATAGGATTGCAAGGAGTAACGCTGGAGAAGATGTGACTTGGCAAGCTGAGTCTGTGGTGGAGTAGTAGCCCATGGAGTGGTTCTGAGTGATGCAGAGGCTATGTAATGCCTTAAAATTATTTTCTTCTTCTCCTTCCTTTCAGTCAACATGCTGTCATATAGAAAGACCAAGATTTGCCTTCAAAGGAAAATATTGTGGCTCTGTTTTCCTTATAGAGAATATGTTTCTCATTTATTTCAAAATATATGAGACATGGCACACTGTCTCACTCAGCTCACCATCTGCTAACCCACCATGGAGTTACTATGACTCACAAGCTACAGAGAATGTGCCGATATTTTAGCACTTCAGCAAAAAAGTATATACTATTATACTTGTCAATGATACTGTACCCATGCAAGGGAAGTTACTGATCATTGTTAGACAACTGTTTCCTCTGTGCCCAACAGTCCTTCAGGAGGAGAGGGGCCAGGGTGTTTGATCTCTGCACTCCAAGAGCTTGTTATGGGTTGGGCTACGTCAAATCCAAAACGGGGAGGGGGGAACCAAAATGAAACCTTACCAACCAGGGAATATTCTGTCCATCTGCAAACTAGTCCCAGTTCTTTTAACATACAATCAGTTTAGCAGCACTTTTTAGAAACATGAAAACTTCACTTTTTTATTATAAAACTGAAATAACCGTGATTTCCTGTAGACTTTGTTTTCCTAATTTTGCCACTGTTCAATTAGGTGACAGTGGAAATTTTTGTCTTTCCCAGGCACCTTTCTGCAGGAGCATCTTTCCCCCCCCCTTCTTGGTTTGCCCAGACTATTTAGACTTTGAAGTGATGGGAGACTGACTGCCTCCCATTGCATGGCCATGACTTTGCCCAAAGGAGTTTCTAATATCACCTGGAGCCCTTTGACCTTAAGACATAGTGTTAGCTATGGTATTTCTCTGTAACAGAAGTAATTAGCTGACCTTGATTGTGAACTCGTGTTTGTTGGAGAGGGAATCCCCAGAAGACACATATACCTGCTTTAATATTATGTGTCAAATATTTCTGTTTTGATTCTCTTGGCAGATTTGACCATTGGAGGATTATTCACAAGAAATAACAAGGAAGCACATTTCTCCATACCCAAGTTAAATGGTTCTCACTTTTTGAGAGTTAAACTTTTCGGAAAAAATTAGAACTGAATTTTAAATTATTTTATCATATTTTTGTAAGCCTACAGCAGGCTACTTCTGACAAATTTCTAAAAAAATAAGTTTTTATAATTAAAAACAAAATAAAAAAGTTCTTCAAGAGCAAATATTAGACAGCCTAAGTTTTAAACAGCACCGTGAGATCTGTGCAATGCATCAAAGCTTCCTCTGTGTCACTCATCTGCCCCTTTCCTTTTACTGAATTCACAAATTCTAAGATACTCTGCAGTATAAAGCTCAGGATTTTCTGTAGTTTGTAAAAGACTCATGAAGAATCAGAGAGACTGACTTAAAGCACTTCAAAGCAACCCTATGATGGACTACAATGCTAGGACACTATAATGGACTGTAATGATAGGAAAGGGTGAGAGTTTGCTGCAGCAAAAAGGGAAAATGATAGGCAAAATAATATCAAGTGAACAACACCAAGCGTAAAACTTCATCATCCGGTTCATCATTCACTTTATGTTTTGAAACACCGGTATTTATTGGCTGGTTTGCATGTTATTAGCATGTGTGTTACAAAGCCTTCCAGATGAGGGGGGGGGTTAATGGTGTGCAAGGACTGCTTAATGAAAAAAACCCCACCCTTTCATTTTCCCCTTAAGGAGGGTAAGAATTAATGGGTTGGGAAAGCTTTTGCTGGAACCTTTATGAAATTATCTATAAAACCAAAGTCTTTGGTGAAATTAGTCTCAGAGACAAAGGGCTGGGATAGTTGCTGTCTCCATTCGGGATGATAACACTCCAAAGCAGCACACTCTCGCAAAGCCCTTCGATTCTTTGCTAGTAATGACACTGCCAGCCATGGCTTTTATAAAAGCCATTGTATAAATCTAGGCTTTCTTTGAATAAAGTAGTCTCTGCTTTTGTCAAGTAACAAAAATAATTGTGACTTTAATACATAAGTGAAGAAGGAGGGAGGCATACACTAGGCGTTTCACTGGGCTTCAGCAACCTTGGCTGCTGGCTCCAGCACGGCCATGATCCCACATGCTGCCTTTGGGTGGGCTGAAACTCTGTGAATAACAGTGACGACTTTCACAAGGGAATAGTATAATAATAGTAACTTTTGATCTTTTGTGAGAACATTTTCATAAAAGTGTTCTACATCAATGTAGCTTGGTAAAATTTAGTATGAGTAACACTGTTGCTAACATAGCAATATGCCTGTTACCCATGTAATGGAGAGTCAGGGATCTGGATTTGCTATCTTATCACTCCTTCATTAGCTCTGAGGGAAATAAATCACCCTGACAGGGTCAGAAACCATAGCTCTCTGCTCTGTTTTGTCACTCATGTGCTTTGCCATGAAATTACATGTATGCCCTGGCTCAGTTTATTCACTCTGTGTCAGCCAGAAGCAGCCCTGGCTTGTTATGTTTCAAAGCGTGATATATGAGACATGCAAAGTGAGTTTGTTCCCTAACAGGAGCCCCATAGACAGCTACATTTTCAAAGTCTGGGAGGACTATTACACAAGACCTTTAGAAATACTCTGTTAGCTAAACACATTACTTTGTGACCTATGAGCTATTCTATTTGAAAAAGAGCCCAACTGAGACATAAAGCCAATTAAATAAGACCCATTAAGAAACACATGACATGCAAAAATACATCTCATGGTTTTGCTAATACCATTAGTAAGCCAGTGCTATTGCAATGCTAGAGGATGCTCAATTTTTCCTGATCAGTTCTTCAGGAAGCTTCACACATTACTCGTCGCTTTCGGTACGTGATGTGAAATCAGTGAGCTGCAGGTTGTTTTGCTGGGGGGGCTACTTGAGAAAGTGGGGGAAGGTTTACCTAATTTTGGCCAGTTTGTGGTGGAATTGTGGGGTTCCACCAGTAGCAGACAGCCTGCTCTGTAGCCCTTCTCTTACTAAACGGACTAGTTCAGGTTGCCCCATTAAATTTAACACTTTTCTGTTACAAGCATCTGATAACATTAATGAAGGTGATTTAAAACCAACTTCCTCCAAACCGAGAATTATTTATTGTCAAAGTTCTGTAATGCCTAGAGCAAAGGATTGAAACAAACCAACCCAGAAATATTTAAGTCCGTGTAAACACCTACACATTTCTTCTGCTTGGAGCCTGGTTCTGTAGACTGGTAAATAGAGACTGCTCTGCTGCCTTACTGCCTGGGAAGCTTGCAGTCCATAGTGTCTTTAAGCCAGTGATCTTAAATGAAGCTTGGGAAGAATATTTCCAGACTAACTGGACCCAGGCCAAGGTTATTTTTGAATTAAACAAGCTTAAACAGTTAATGGCCAGCTATAACTCTTTGAAGTCTGACCATAGAATATCACAAGGTGAAACAACTATTGAGATGCCCATGCTAGCCAATGAAATAAATCAATAAAAATACCCATAGTCTCCCAATCACTATAATATCTGCTTAGTGATTGTTTCTCCTCTCCTGAGGAAATTGCTCAGTGGGCGTGTCTGGCTCTAGAGAGAGAAGCGAGACCTAAGGAGGGTGTGAAGAGTGACAACTGAGGTGGACTTTGTCTTTATTAAGTAATGGAGAAGTACTAATAGTGATAACATTTTATTGTTTTGAGGTACTAAAAGACATTTGAATAAGGCTAAAACCTCAGTAATTAAAAGACAATAGCTTTTTTGGTAGCTTTTTGATGATAGCTTTTCTTAACAAACAAAAGGAAAGAAGAATTTTAAAGATCTGGAGAAACAACTAGGGAAGATGGAACACCATATCCGGAGAATGAGAAAGTAGAAGTTAGGGTGAAAAAGAAAACAAAAGGTAAGAAATAGGGATTTGATAGTCATTTACGTTCAGCTTGTCTGCGATAATTCCAGCGGAAAATCCCAGGAGCAATTCTTCAGCAGATTAATACAAATCCTTGTTTCAAACGACTTCATTTTTCAGAGCTGCTATGTCACCCATTTTATTAAACTGTCTTTTTTCTGGTTATGCAGCAAATATTGCTTCCTCTAAAACCCGACAGCGTTTGCTGGAGTAGTGGAAGCTGCTTCCAGACAGTGTAATCCTCCCTTTGAAAACACATGATTTATGATGCATGAAATGTTTGGTGGGAGAAGGAGTGTGTCTGCAACAAAAGATGGGAGTCAATGCAGGCCTGGGTGGGATCAGGCATGGCGTTAAAGAGCAGGACAAAAGCGTGTTTGTGGCTACCGTGATCATATCAGTACCTAATAAATATGACACCATTTGGTATTGCATTGAAATAGAAGTTTGCGGGAGCAGTTTTCAAGTTTGATATTCAGTAAAAACTTACTGGCTGGTTCAGTTTTCAGACAGAAATTTATTGAAGGTATGTTACACAATTCAATCTGTGATTAGCCCCTTAAATAAGGAATCTGATTTACAAAAGGGCATAAGTGTGAAAAAAATTATGATTTGTGTATACATGCCTGATTTGAAGTCCATGCTAGTTGATGAGAGTCTTCATTTTCACTGTGATGTAATTCCGGAAATCACAGTATTTTTTAAGTGACTGTTGTTGTTTGCTCTGGGATTTCAAAACTTCCCACACAATAAAAGACACATCGAAAGGGCTGAACTAGGAAAGAATCTAACCATTAAGCTAAAACTATGGCAGCTTTCTTCCAAACCAGGAAGTATTTATTGCCAAAGGTTTATAATGCCTAGAGCAAAAGGTTTAAAATAAATCAAAACTCATATATTTAGGTCCTCGCAAACAGCTGCAAATTTCTTCTGTCTGAAGCCTGGTTCGCTAGACGAGGAAATCCAGACTGCTGTACCCCAGCTCCGGTCTACCAGCTGACATCTAAACCTATGCTTATTTAATCAGCACATTTAAACTGAAAACCAATGGCTCCACTAAATGATATCATTGGTTCTGAAAACATACACTCAAGATTAAAAAACAGAATTAACTACTTGCTCCCATATTTACTTTCTAACAGTACCTGCGTCCTTTTTGAGTGCTACTAGGAAGCACACTAGCTGCACATGAGGACTGGAGATATCACCAAAATCATGTGGTCACATGACCACAAAATGCTAACATTAAGGTCCAAAATGTTAATATAAGGCCCCAAAATGGCAATATTAACATTGTAATATATTAATATTATATTAACATAGTATATTTAGAGTTCCTCTGTAGAGGTCCTCATTTTGATATAAACCAAAACTATATCGGACATGGTGGTTTTGATCTAACTGCATGCAGTTTAGCATTTGAGTACAGACTTTTGACCCTTACATATAGTCTTCTTTGTTTTAAGGGCAGAGAACAGACTCCATATGACCTCCTTCCAGGAGCAGTTAATGTTGAAGTCATAAAACTAAGTAGCTTTACAGCAGAACACACAGAGTACACACACAAAGGTACATCACAATGTGCTTTGTTTTTGCAGAAGAAACAAATCATTTGCAGTCAAAGCAAGCCATACAATATATTTTCCAAACTAGGTTAAATGTGTTTTATACATTCACAAAAAAGACCGACTGTCAAAATAACTTAAATGCAGTGTATGTGATGATTTTTAACACATAAATGAGATCAGATGAATAAGTATTTTGGAGAAAATCTGTGAAACCTTCTAAGTTGAAACAGAATGGTGAGACTGTGCCAGTTTGAAATGTGACATGTGTTTCTACGCAGATATTTCTTTGATACATATAAAAAGCCATTTTTGACACCTTATTTAAAAGAAAAGATTCCATTCTGTGTGAAACGATTCTGTATTAAGTGGAAAAAGGTTTAAAGCGCACCCTTGACTTTTCTATTGGAGCAATGATTTCAGCAGATGGTTGAAATCTTGTCATATGTTCCTGTGATTCCATAACCCAAAGGCAGTGCAGGAACCATGCCACAGTTCAACATCCTTTGAAGCCAATATGAGTCCTTCCATTGACTTCAACAGATTTGGGATTACAACCAAAATTTCATTCTAATGTGAACCACCTTCATACCTCATTGTTTTTAGATCCATCCATGATTTTTTTTTTCCAATACCAATCACGGAACTCAAATTTTTGAGCAGATTTCTTGTCTTATAGCTCGCTTATTCTGGTCAGGTATTTCCATCTCTTTTCGGTTTGCTGTCAGTATTTTCTGAGATGCATTCAGACACTGTTATAAAGTCCACTGACCTCCTCAGGAAAATGCCAAACAACTCAACCAGGAGTACTTTCATACAGGTGATATAAATGGGGCAGTATACACTTGGTGTTGGATGTACCCAGTCTTGGAAAAGAAGTTTGGGCTTCTGTGGTCATTAATGTGGAAATCTTCTGTAGTCATTAATGTGGAAAATCATGGAACTGAATACACCTCTGTCCTCTGTGAAATTTCCAACTGTAAAATTACTGTATAGCATAATAGCTAAAATAAATTGTTTCCTGTAAAACACTGGGCCACAATACTATTAACATAAATTATATCCTGTGAGTTACTGCTGTACTGCTCACTAGTCTCTCTGTTGTGAGAGACCATAATGGAAATCCTCCTTTCATTATGCAGGGGAGGAAAAGTCTTTCTTCAAGGCTATTGTGCAGCAGGACTTGGAATAGGCCAGCACAGGGCACCATATGCCATTTCCACTTTTCTAGGAATTTTGTGATTTAAGAATCTTTAGACTTAGTCCAAAAAGTCGAAAACCATGAATACAATGAAAATGTAGACATGTCTGCTCAAGTCTGTTGAACACCTAGAAAAGTAGTTTTCAAAGCTAATGTTTTAGGAAGATTCCCACTGTTACAGGGAATCAGCAGGTTTTTTTATCAAACGATCTTCTGTTTGATCTTTTATGAAAAATACTGGGAAAATTCTGGCATCTTTCCATTTTTTTAATTCTTGCCTTTTTTTTCAAGCACTAATTGGAAGATGAATTAAAGTTAGAGAAACCAAAGGAGTAATGTTTGTGGAGATATTTTCTCAACCATTTAATTATTTTTTTTAATTGGAAATTAATAAAAAGGAGTGAGTGTGAGAAATATTTGAACCATTGCTTTCCAGGAAGAAAAACATGAAAAGTATTTGGGGGGGGGGACACGACACCCCTTCAAAACAGTTGTGGGGGGTTTTTTATTTACACATTGGGTTTTTTAAAGTTTCTTCTTTCCTGTGTTTGTATATGTTCCTGATTTTTGCTTTCTCTTGACAAAAGAAAAAAAACTATGAAAAGTTAAAAGAACAAAACCCAAACCATCCTTATTATAGAAAGGATTTCCATTTCTATTTTGTTATTGTTGAAAGTGAGGAAAAAAAATGAGCACAATATCCGGTCATAAAATTTTGGCATTACTTATGAACGTTCTCCACTGATGGCAACGCACTGCTCCAGCAAGGGAAGTCAAAGTCCTTGACTTCTGCACAGTTTCATGTGGTTGAAGTTTCTGCGTTTTTGCAGTGCAGGAAAGTTGCACAGCTGTTCCTGCCTCCTCAGGCAATCAGAAAAGCGTGAAAAGCTAAGAGCTTATTCAACACTATTAGCACAGCCAAATCCTACAGAAGAAAGCAAACCCCAGCATAAATTCAAGTTCAGAAAAATACACGTAACCACAAAATGGGTAACAGCGGTGACATACAGGGACCGAGATTTCCTCTCATGTACTGCCCAGAGAAGTATTGTCTCCTTATTTTCAATGACAGTTCAGCCTTTGACTGTTGCTGTACTTTTCTGCCTTCTGTAGCCTTCGTCAAGACATGACTTCTCTACAAAATACTGTGAAGGTACCCTGGTGAACTTGCCTTTGATATTTCTTCAACTATAAGAAAGAATGACTGCATTTATTCTGCTATAATGGTGAAACCTGCTTGAAGATGCCCTGGCATGTATAGGAATAATTTTTTGTTCCAGTTAACATGTGGAGCTATTTGCATTATACTGCATGTTCATTTAGCTGTCATCACTGTGAGGGGGTTTCCATTTTCCACTGTATGTCTGCATAATGAGTTGCTAGAAGACAGTTACTTTGGGAACACAGGAAAAAGTGATCTACAGTGGCCATAAAAACAGGCTAGGTGGAAAACTTTCTTACCTACAAGTATTGATATTTCATTGCACACTTCAATCCCTGTTGATCAATTGCTCGTAAAAATAAAATGTGCTGGTTAAGCTGGCAAGGACTAGAAATGCCGTATGTATTGCAGACTGTAGTCCCAGGCAAGTAACAGTCCATCACTCAATTACAACCCCAATGTCCACAAGATGTAGGTCGTACACACCCCAGATAGCATTCCTGGCCTGGAACGTGAGTGTCTGCAAATGATAAATATGACACAGGAAGTAGATAACAGAAAAAATCAGAGATGTGAGGATCACATATCCTGCAATGGAAGTAAAGATGGTGTTTCTTGGTGAGAGGTTCCTGTTACCAGAGGGAAAAAAACAACCCTACAAGCCTCTAACTATTGCCAATATTGCAATGAGTCCTTTGGCTGGACTGTGCTCTCTGTTGAATTGCATTATTGCTAATAGAAATGGAACAGTACCAATATAGTTGTTGCCTGTGCAAAAATTTAATTTTCGTTATTCCTTAAGAGTACAAAGTTAAGTATATGCATTTAGTTGATTTGGATGGCACTTATGTTGCCATGTCTTTTGCTGGGCTTGTTGTTTATTGCCTGTGCACACAATGCTTTGTGCACATGCAATGCCTATCCCTTATTCTTCCTGCGACACTTGGGCAGTACCATTATACAACTAAATAGGCATTCGCCTAGAGTGAAATTTTTGTAGTAACAGATTGAAATATGACAACAAAAGAGCTGAAACAATACAGTTTTCTGAAGGTTCAGAGAGTTTTCTATTTCAGATTTTATTTTAGCTGTGACACTTTAGAGGCTCAGAAAATTGTTTTCGTGTGGGTTTTGTTGTGGTTTTGTTTTTGGAATAGGTATTCTGAACAACATGAAGCATTACTCGCTAAAGCCATATGTGGCCAGTAGAGCCCTACAGCATATTTGGATTCCTCCCATAATTACATCACTTCTCGGTAAGCCTTCTATATAAACATCTCGCTGTTTGGAAAAGCATTTATTTTGGTCTTCTGTATTCTTTGCCTGTATGCTACTTGCGTGACTGAAAATCTTTCCTGAACAAAGCAAATTACAAAGTGTCATTGGAATGGCTAAATTCCATGGAAAGGGCCCCCAAATAACAGACTTAGAACAACCACAAAACGTTGACAAAAAATTACACAAAAGTAGTACCTTTTCTATTCCAGAATAAACCCTACTGTGCTAAGGAAAGAAGGTGGAAAGCGGAGATATGTAACAGATTCACTCTGCAATCAAACAATCTTCTGCCTGAATGTTAAACCCTGTTCCATAAATGTATTACTTTGTTAAAAAAGATTGTTCTCCTCTGCTTGAGATTCAGAGTAAGATAAAGTTGAAAAGTAATATTGTTGGGTTAAACCTACTAACTGGGAATAAACAGTCTGGGGTAGGCAAGCTCACTTATCTGTGTTTGCTCACGTACGATCCTCATAAAGAATGGTGCAGACCAAGACGAGCATTTGCAAGCACTCACTGCTCTTTCTGAAGCCTAAGGCTTTCTCTCTGAGTGGGTCTGAGCTCTCTTACAAAACCTTACCAGTCTAATAGCAGCAAGTACTGAGAGATGTATGAGAACAAAAAAATCTCCCAAAATCCTCTTAAAGAGAAAAATACTAGGAAAGCTTGCATGTATTAAACTACATTTAACATATTAGAACAGTAATCATGTAATTAAATGGCATTTTTACTTTTTCAGGGAAATACTGTTTTCAAATTCAGCCATGTAGGAGGTGCTGGCCTCTCTCTTTTTGTTTAGCTGTATAGGTTTGACAAATACAAGCTACACATTGAAAAAGTTATGCCATGTTGCAGAGTTGTTTAATTTCACTTTGTCTGACCAAAAGATTACCTTAAGCCAGAACTGTATTTTATGTTAGATACCTGTGACTATTTTCAGACATATCAGAGCTTTTTGGTAATGACAGTGATTATTTGTGCAAAACCTTCACATTGCCCCATAGCAGAAGGTATTGGAAGCCATACAGTAGAAATGGAGACCCAGACAACATGCAGACGTAGTAGCCCCATGCATTTACCTCACCCAGCAAAAGATGTTCATGGGTATCCAGAAATTATGTGTGGGACATACAACACAGGGTTGTGGTTTCCTTGGCAATGCTGAGACTTATTTCACTTTCGTGATGGATGGTTTTGATTATGAGCGAAGAGAGAAAGAAAGGGATCTAAGGAGTACCCTTGAGTTTGATTCTGAGATATCCAAACAAATAGTAAAACAAATGCTTTCTATGTCTAATTTGAAATAGGTTTCACCGATTTTGGCACAAGTATACAACTAAGAAATGCTCTTCTTACAACACTTCACTAGCTTACTTTCAGGGAAATTTCTAAAGCTTGTACTTTTATGAAATAATCTTCTTACACAAAAATTGTACGTAGATGAAACTACTGGCTGCTCTGCTCCAACCTATACATTTTCACCTAAAAATAAATTAAATTGCAACAACAAGGCTATAAATTTTTATTTCACAACCCAATAAAACCACTAATAGAATCATAGAATCATAGAATCATTAAGGTTGGAAAAGACCTCTAAGATCATCAAGTCCAACCATCAACTAACACCACAATGACTCCTAAACTAGGCCCTGGAGTGCCACATCTATACCTTTTTTGAACGTCTCCAGGGTTGACGAAACAAGCACCTCCCTGGGCAGCCTCTTCCAATGCCTAACCACTCTTTCGGTAAAGAAATGCTTCCTGATGTCCAGTCTAAACCTCCCCTGACGCAACTTGAGGTCATTTGCTCTCGTCCTATCGCTAGTTTCTTGGGAGAAGAGTCCAACACCCACTTCACTACAACCTCCTTTCAGGTAGTTGTAGAGAGTGATAAGGTCTCCCCTCAGCCTCCTCTTCTCCAAGCTAAACAGCCCCAGTTCCCTCAGCCGCTCCTTATAAGACTTGTTCTCTAGACCCTTCACCAGCTTC
>WAAD01013650.1:72613-114905 GCA_013389945.1 Fregata magnificens
AGAACAAGGGCCAGCGACTGAGAGACTTCTGCCAGCCGCTTGTAGAATGCTTCATCCACCTCTTCGTCCTGGTTGGGTGGTCTATAACAGACTCCCAGCAGGATATCCGCCTTGTTGGCCTTCTCCCTCACCCTTACCCACAAGCACTCAACTTTGTCATCACAACTATTGAGCTCTATACAGTCAAAACACTCCCTACTATACAGGGCCACCCCACCGCCTCTCCTTCCTTGCCTATCCCTTCTGAAGAGCTTGTAGCCCTCCATTGCAGCACTCCAGTCATGGGAGTCATCCCACCATGTTTCCGAGATGGTGACTAAGTCGTAGCCATCCTGCCGCACCATGGCTTCCAGCTCCTCCTGTTTGTTGCCCATGCTGCGTGCATTGGCGTAGATGCACTTGAGCCGGGCTATCGATTTCACCTCTGACCTTGGCCTGCCACCCCTTGGCTCCTCTCTAGTGAGCCTGGTTATATCCCCTTCCCCCTTCAAATAGTTTAACAGTAGATGTTTATTTTGAACAATGAATAGTAAATACTACATGCATTTTTGTTAAAAATATCCTCCAAGTGGGCTGTCTAAAAATTATCTGATTATAATGCTAAATGCTTTATATTTGTTAAAGGTGTGAGCTGCTTGATATTCAAACCCTGCATAGGGCAGGCAGTGGCCCTGGCGTGGACCCTGTGGCAGCTGGTCTGGCTTGGTGTCAGAAAGGCAACCCATCCTTACAGGGTTTTTGTTCTTGCTTAAGGAGAACTGAACCACGGACAAGTCATATTTTAGGTATCAAGACCAATGTTCATTTACTCTTCTTGGAGGTCTACTCGTTGTGTGGTTTTGCATCAGATACGAGTCAAAAAGTACGTCTGGTTTAGCCAAACTGCTTCAGTCTTGCCCACCCTTGGGTAAATGATTAAAAGATATCTTTCACTTGCCTATTCTTCCTTCTCTATTCTCTCATGTATCCCTTCCTCCTACCAAAGACAGGGTTCCCTCTTCTCATTGGAACTATTTCTTCCCATCAACAAATACTTTCCCACTGCTTTTTATGCTGTTTCTGCTAGCATTTTATCATTATGCAGACCATTAAAATAAATAACCTCTCCTCTGTCCTTTTGCCTTCAATTAAACTGAGTCATGTTAGTTATAAATCAAAAAAAGTAGCAAAATGAAGAATGTTAAAAAAAATCTACCTTTCAAATTTTCCGTTAAAAAAGAGAAGAATAATTTTGCTTCTGCTATGAAAAGCAAGAGATCAGAGAGAACTACTTATTTTCCACCTATTTAAAACATCTAAAATTAATATCAATTTTATTTCATGGAACTTCAATATTTAAGCAGACACATATTTTCCTGTTGAAAGGCTGTGCCACATTCAGGTGTATACTACAGCTAATATTTAACAGAAAACAAATGGAAAACATGCTTTATCAAGAACTTTTTAGCAGAGCCTTATCTAGTGGACAAACTCTTTTTGATAAGTACAGACCTGAAACTGCATCACTTCTAACCTTGACGTCCAGCTCCAATCCCTCCCTCTCCTGAAATATTTTCACTGGAAGTTCATTTAATAGCCTATTGTATTCAGGAACCAGGTGTGTTGTGAAATTGAGCCATGGAACAATTTCTGTCTCTTTAAGGGCTTTTTCCACGAAAACATTGGAAGAGATGCAGGGGAAGAGCATGTAGACTTTCAGGAAGGCATGCAGCATGCTCTGTTACTACGGGGTGAAGTAACACAGCCTCATACTTTTGCAGAATAATGATGCTCAGTTAAGGTTCTAAGATTGTTGTAACTCGGATATATATCCAGTATTTGCATTGCTTACTTTGTAAGAACAAGCCACTAAAATATCTTTACCTACACTTCAGCCATGACCTTAGAGATTAACCTCTGATATAGTTTATTGACCTCTGTAATTTAACTTTGTGTTCCTTGTTATTGAACTTGTCTAAATTCCAGCAGAAAAGGCTGGTTCGAGATTTGAGGCTGTTGAAGGATCTGCAGCTGGATTTTACCCCTGTTCTTTTTCTAGATGTACGCATTTTCCAACAATTGGAGAGTATTGTAGATGGGTACGTAACTCTGCATGGACACGATTAAGGATATAGCAATTGCACGACACCTGCCTGGCTTCTCTGCTCCATGGCAGACCCAAAGGACACAGTCACAGATGCAAGGTGAGCAGATGTACACACACTTGCAGTCTGATATTGCTACAGCTTCTGCTGAAAAAATGGGACCTGTAAATCCTGTGTGTACCTCTTAAACCACATCTAAGATTACAAACGTGAACACTTTAGGGATGACAATAAGGTACGTGTATGAAACCTAAAGGTCTGGAGTAAGCAAAATGTAAAATTCTCTCTTCTGTCCTTAAAATCTATGAAATTCTCTGATGCTTAAAAAATGGTAGCCGTCCAATGGGACAGTGAGGAAAGGACTCAAAGAGGACAGAAGACCTGAATGTTGCAGCTGAAGAGGAGCAGAGCTGAGGGACTGCCCTGAAGGCACGTACTGCTGTGCTGACCCTGGTTGCTCTTTTTAAGCAGCCTGAATCAGACCTTGTCACACCTCCCATGGGCCACCAGCTGCCTTCCTCCACCTGCCTGGTGAGCCATGCGGAGACACAACCCCATTAAAAGTAACAGAATTTTTAAAACAGATTTTATTTGTAATCAACTCATGTCTGTGACCAGATCAGCACTGGCATGGCACAAGGAAGGGCTCAGTAATAAAAGACCGAGGCGGGAATGAGGGACAGACAATGCCATTGATAACACAACAGATCTAGATCAGCCTAAAATAGTACGAAGCTTCATCCTGCCAACGTCTGTGCCCACCTCAGAAGAAACTTTGCACTCAAAGACTCCTGAGGCATGTGGGCTTTGACAAGGTAAAGCTAGTTTGTTCAAGTGCAGAGGGAAATAGATGAGTAACAGAAAAGCTGTGCCTCACTGAGAATAGCATAAGCCAAAAGAAAAAATACATCTCAAAGGCCAAGGGAAGATAGAGAATAACTTGGCAAGAACCAAAGTAGACCCTGATTTATTATACAGATAATGTTCTTTGGCAACCTACAGTAAAGTGATGAAGAAATTTTCTAGGCTGGGACCTAATTTTATATCAATTTTTCAATTTGTTTAATTTTGAGCTTGGCATAGGAACATCAGAAGGAGGACACTACTTAAAGGAGCCCAATTTTCTGTATGAATTGCATGTAATAAAAAATTTATGATTTTTATGAATCTTTGTATGCTTGCATCTTTCCCCTATCAAACTTAATTTTAATTATTTGTCACTCTCAATAAGCTGTTCCTAGCATATTTGCAAAAGATGTATGCAGTGCATTATGCTATGCAAATTTCTTCCAAAGTAGCTGATGAGGAAAACTAACTTACCTAGAAATAATATTTTTTTTTACTTTCTATTTCAGTGGTCTAGTTCTCAGTCCAATCTTATCATGGAATATATTACTATGAAGGTATATTTTGACATGTCTTCTGAAGCTGAGTACAGAATAATTAAAAAGAATAGCAATTAACCTGTCTTAGGGAAAGCATCATAATGTAAGTGCTGCTTCAGGGAAATTTCTGTTGTAAAATCAAAAGGATTTTGAGGGAGCAAAATAATATTTAAGGCAGGCTGCCAGTCAAATTATGTCCAGACAAGTTCAATACAGTTGATTTAACATTCCTTGGTCTTCCTAGTCAGAGTCATGGTTTTGAGGAACATATTAGGAACATCTAAGGAGAGATAAATATAGAGGCTATAAGATGGAGTAAAAACAACATTGCAATTTAGGATTAGAAAAATGAAATAGATTGAAAATATAGGAAATGAAAACAAGCCTGATATAATTAGGCTTAGTTATATTATTTATGGAAGTCTGTTTTTCATACTTTTTACTGAAGAAATTGCTTAATTCACTGAGGTATGTTGGTAAAAGCATTAAAAGTTACTTCACTGGGGAAGACCAAAGTTCCTAGTATGCTGTCTCAAGCAATGACCAAAAGCAGATGCAGGACAGATCAAACATGAAATCAGAACTACCTCAGTCAAGAAAGTTTTCTCACCCCCCACCCCCCACCCCCCCTTCTTAATAGTCCCTAACATTTGGCTTTATTTTTCTACTCCGTGAGCTGATGTTCTCAGGGATTGTGCATTACTCTACAAGACGCGTTCTGCAGTAATTTAGAGCCCATCATGTTATATGTGAAACTATGAATTGTCTTTCCCTCATCTATATCATTTCACATTTATGTTGTTGAATTTTATCTGCAATTTCAATGCCCAGTCACCCATCTCAAAGGGGTTTTTCTGTATTTCTTTCATGAAGCTTCAATTTCTGCTGCTACTGTCTGTTTTCAGCTCTTTAATCTTTCGCTTTTGGTGAGGGAGATTCTGAGAGCCTTTTGGAAAGCCAAATAGATTATATCAAGCGGATCTCCTTTATCGCATACGTTTTGTCTCTTTCAAAGAACAACAAAGAATAAAGACTCTCATCTATATTCTGTTTTATCTATTTCCATTTTTCTTGTACTTTCTAATGATTTTTAAGGTATGGACATCAGATTTACTGGCTTGTAATTCTGTGACTTTCCCATGACACATTTGTCATATCTTCTGTCTTTCAGCCCTCAGGTACTACGGTCGTTTTGAGCTAGAAGTTATAAAACAGAGACAATTCAGTTATTGCACCCCAGAGTAACTTTAGAATGGTTGGGGATGATCCTGGCAAATCTGTCTCTTGCAGAGACTAGTCCATTGTCTGGTCCATAACTGTTTTACTGATGCTTATATTGACATGTTCTTAACTATCTTTAGGTATCTCATAGGTACTGTATACTTGAGTTTTCACTGCCCTGACTCCACAGACAGGCAGTGGACATAGGAAATGCCATAGTTCCCTCCTGCTGGGCTGTTATTGCTTCCTTTAGTGAGCAGAATGGGGACTAAACCGCATTATAAAGCAAGATGACCCTCTCATACTCTTGACGGGAAGTCTGGCTTCTGCTAAGCTGACTGGAAGTTTTGCTGCTAATTTCAATGGATGTAAGTTGCCAAATTCCAGAATTTACTTTTCCAACTCAATAGCCAATGAATAGAAGCAACAGGAAAATCACTTTTACAGACAGAGGAGCAGCAAATTGTTCTTTCCATTTCTCTTTCTGCTCGTCGCGAAAAAAATTGCCTGCATGCAAAAGCACAAATATTGAGGAATTCTAATACTGAAAATCCAGTTTTTTCAAGAATGTGGACTCTTTTCTCAAGAAATTCTGGAATTATTGATAAGAAGAGTCCCCATCTCTCATTCATCTGCCTTACTTGAGCAGTAAGAGAAAGAATATCGTAGAGACCTGGTCTAGCAGAATCTGTCACTGTATCTCCTTCAACCAAGAAAACCCTTTGGTACATCTTAAACACAGACTGGTTTTCCAAGGACTTAGAAAATATTCAGAATGCCACAGCCTACAGCGACACTGGCTGCATGAAATATTACAAAGGGTCCTTGCTAATATAAAAAACATTATTGTTCAGCAGCAGAGACCATAAGCTACTTAGCTGTAATGTCACACAATTAGGTTTAGGGAGAAAGGAACAACTGCAATGTTTGTTCAGTAAAGAAAGATTAAAAAACCTCAGGAGAGTAAAAGAGGAATTAGAATTTCTGCTGCAGGATGAGTCAGATATTGTAGGGACAGCCAAACAGCTGCAATGACCGAGACAAGGACTGACTGCAGGCACTGTTTGGGAAGCTGGTGAAAGCTGGAGTTACAAGAATTTATCTGAAGCCAAAGCACTTTGGACAATTACTGTAGATTAATTTCTGTTGGTGTTGAAGAGTGCATCTGTCCTAAATCCCTTGCTTCCTTTGCTCAAGCAGACTGGAAAGGGATAAAGCCAAAAAGACAAATATTACTAGAGAGATAAATACTGCTGGGATCTGTATCATCATGAGATACTTTAAATTCCCAAATGCAGACTGGAGAACTGGTATTGCCAAGATGGTTCAGTCTCTGCAGATTGTGACAGGTGAAAGATTTCACCGTTTCCAAAGCAAAAGGTGCTGTTCATTCAGCCAGGAATTTTGGTGAGGGGATTTGTTTGAAACTGATGGCGGCAGAAGTGATGTAAATTGAGAGCTCAGACATTAATTTTGTGTAAATATCATCAACAAATAGTAAGCTGTTTCAAAAGGGCAAGCTTTTAGCATGTAAGAGAAACAGCTAATAAAATCAGGTGGGATGGAGAGGTTAGGTTATTTTTAAAATAAAGGCAAAAGCTGTCCGAAATCTGTATCCCAGTAAGATGTGAAAATTAGTAGTTGAGAGACTATTGGAGAAATAACGTCCCCCAGTAGGACAGCAAAGAGCAATCAGAACACCTACCTGGAATGGAAAAGAGATTTATTTGCAACAGCAGCTAAATCTTGGAGATTTGGGCAGAGAAAGAGAGATCTAGGGAGAAGGAGAAGTGAGGAAGTGAAAGTTGCCAGACTTTGCAAAGGAAATTAAGAATACAACAAAAACCTTGGATAGCCAAATGAAAGAGAAAAGAAGATGGGAGATTTAAGGCAATGCAGAGAGACTTTACAGGATATGAGTACATTACATTTTCAGTAGGAATATGAATGTAGTTTATGGATGTGAAGATAGGCTAGTTAATATAACAGTGTATTAGTTAGAAAGTGTGACAGCAGAGCTGGCAGTCAAATACAAGGCTCTCAACAGACTCATACTAAGGACTTACTATTCCACCCCCACAGTGCTGAAAAAGCTGGCACATAATGTTGCAAGACTATAAAAAGGATTTTGATAATTCTTTCATATGTGGGTGTAAGGGGGAGATGATACCTCATAGCTGTGAATATAAAATATGGCAATGACACTGAAGAATGGAAGGAGATGGGGAAATGGGTGGGGAAGAGAGTTACGTGACTGCCCCAGACGGGAGGCAGTGAAACAAAAGGGGGAAGAAACAGAAACTGAAGACCTAGAAGGAAAAGGGCTTGAAAAGCAACACTGAGAATGCCAGAACAAGCCACTCCTGCCTTTAAGACACATGTGTGGTATCTGTATGTTACCTAGATTTTAAGTAAGGTTTTGATATGTAGCTGTGCTGGAGCTAGGAGTTAAGGAAGGGGAGGTGAGCTGAGTATAGGTGCTGCATGGCGAGCCAGGAGGAGGGAGGCAGCTGGTCTGCTTTGATTTGGGATGGAGTTTGCTGAAGTCATTAGCTGTCTTGCCTGCAGCACCAGGAGCTGGATCCAGTGACCATTCAGCACTTTGCCTTTGCTTTTGGGTGGGTTTTTCATTTGTGTCTCAGGTCAGGAAACTATTCTAATCTGGAGTGTGAGCTCTCCTTTTCCACGTGTTAAAGAACTGCACCGGTTCCCACATTACACATTACCATGCACCTTTAAATATGTATTCACATTGACCAGATGGTCATAGATATTTAGGTGCTGACAGGCAGCAGCTAGTATGATTTCTAAAAAGTAATGAGGGAAGTTTAGCGCCCAATCTCATAACAACATTCACTCACTAAGATGGAGTGCTAATGTTTATAGCCAGTTATACTGTAAGGCATTCTTTTTGGGCTGGAGCGACATTTATCTATTACATTTGTCTATTTAATATGGACATTGTATTGCCAAGCAAATATGCGCAAGTGACAGTAGCAACTTTAGCAATTATTTTCACTTTGATCTGTGGATTTCGATCTATTTGACATTTCCCATTCTGTGGTCAGCAGGACCCAATCATTTTTATCAGCACTTTGAGTGCTACAACATGCCACCAAGACTGGAGAAAAATGGGGATATAAAAGTAATCTCTGCAACAGGTAGGGGTGTTTACATATAGATAGCATGTTTAGTTTGAAAAATAATTTTTCATGTAGTTGGATATTTTTCTAAATATCTGCTATCAAGAAAACACCCAGAAGGTGCCAAGTTCCATTTCTGTTTTCTAGATACAACAAAATGGACTGAATTTATAAATGCCATTTGTATGCCACTCATTTACTGACATTAAGTTCTGAAAATCATGAAGAAGCAGGGCAAATGAGAGGCTATTTCATTTTAATATAGAAGTGAGAGTTCTGTGACCTTTATATGTCATTTCTCATATGATCTTACCAAGCAGCATGAGAGAAAATGACATTTGGAATGAGAGTCCAGCATGGTGAATGTAGCGACAGTTTGTTGTTTTCTGTTTTTCCCAGACATCTGTCTTGAAAATAAGGGAAATCTGAAAGTCAAAAAACTGTGACTAGAGCATGAAATTGAGTAAAATTTTATAGCACACTTTACACTACTAGTTCACCCTGCCAAAAAAGTAAATGGGTTTTTGATTTCTTTGTTCTTTGTTTTGTTTTGTATTTCTGTGATGAACTTAATTTAAAATAGGAAAAGATATAGTTTGGTCTTCTAAAAGAAAACGTGTAAATATGTAGACACTGTGTTAACATGATAACAGAAGCCAGACTCCTAAATTTACGATTGCATTTTTGCATTTTTTTTTCCAATACAGATTACTATTGTTCCAGGTTTGGAAAAAAAAGAAGACAACACCAAATATCATGTAGAACATATACAAGAGTGTTTCAAGATTGTTTTTAAAGCATAGTGTTGGGATGTGTTAGTCAGGTATGCAACAACATGGGTAAGATATACTGGCTACACTGTGTTTGTTTGATTCCTAGTAAATCCGGATCTGATCCCCTACCTGTAGCAGTGATGATCCAGCTAAAGCCTAGGAGGGAGCTCATGCTTGATCAGCATCTGTCCCCAGGTTCCTCCCAGCTTTAGAGATGTGATACTGCAAGGATGGTAAGTGATCAGTTCAGGTCAGCAGAGTTTTCATAGCTTTAACCCTGGGTAGCCATGGGCCAGTCCGATGTTACATGGTGCACAGAAAGCAAATACTCAGTAAGCAGCACCCCTCTTTGCTGGGCAGGAAGGAGCGTGATGCTTGGCCCCTGATGCTCACACTGCCATTGGAATGAGTGCTCCCCCTCCTCCCAACATAAAGACATTTTCAAAATGCAAGAAAGTTTTGATCAGATCCTACAGACTTTTTTATTGTGGGTCGTTTTCTTCTTGCTAGTTATTTTATTTGGCAGATCCTTTCCCCCTCCTTTTTTTCCCCCTTTTTCTTCTTGCATCAGAGCCTGCCCCCATTTTCGTTGCAATTTATACAAGTAGCCAAGGTTAGTCTGAAGCATGTTATAACTCAGAGCTATACTTTTCTCCCAGATCTCAATTTTTCTGCTATATATATATATATAAATACATACAAAGATGTAGATACATATGTGTGTATGTTACATATATATATAGATACATAGGCATATATAAGTGAGCATTAATATACATGCATATGAGAAACTTAGAAAAGAAAATCAACCTTCTGGCTTTCTTTCCTGGACTGATCTGAGTGCATTCTGATTTATAACAAGATATTCTGCCAAAATCAGCAGTACAGTAATTAATTATCTTCAGCCAGTTCTAGTTTTTGGCACTTTACCACTTTATACTATTGATGAACTGGTTTATTCCATGTTAAAGACGAAATATCTACCATTTTGGTTTGCAATAGGATCCACAGAGAATATCCCTTTCCATAGCAGGAATATTTTTGCAAAATTGAAGCAGACTTTCCCTTTTTCCTATTTTTCATAATAAAAAAGACTGTCTGTCTTTGCTAGAGGGACTTAGGGGAGGGAGAAAAATCTTTCCCTATTGATTGCTTTTTCATTTTACTTTTTAATAACCTATTTATTAACCATATCCAAAGAAGCGTATTTGTCTCTTTATTTAAGTATCTTCCCTTAGCCTCCATGGTTGTTATAATACAACTCTGAATGGCATTTTTTTGGTGTAGCATTTAGATGAACCTCAGAACAACTTTTTGAACTTGTCACTAGGGTAAAGTACCAGGGAGCGAAGGAGAAGGAACTCGACTCTCCCTCACACTCTCTCTGGCATCATTTACATGGGAAGGAGAGAGGTCCCAGGATTTGGAAGAACTGTAGGGAGCTTCTAAGTTCCCTGTGGACCCAGCTCCACCATCCTCTCGCCCTGGCACACTCACACGCCTGGGCAAGAGCCAGGGAAGCAGGGGCCAGGAAGGGTCATCAGACCAGAGCAGTATTTCCCCAGCAGGCAAGTCCCCTCCTTGCCCTTGCAGCAATTCCCATCCTCTTGGTGCCACAAAGGTACTACAACCCAGTAGAAAAACTGCCAAATATACCAAATATTTTTCTTTTTTAATGAATGATTTTTTTAATGAAACTATATAGGTTATTTTCTCAATTTCTCAATTTCCAATAAAGGATTAAATGAGGTATCTATCTTAACTGATCATAGCCTGCTAGTACAGGCTACAGCTGCAAAAAGGTTTTAGCAGCCTTCCCAAGCTAAATCTTATTTTTCATGGCTCATTAACTTTGGTGACGTCTGCTCCAGGCTGAAATTTTACAAGATTCTAGCTCTAAAATGTTTTCTTTAAAAACTGATAAGTAAAAATGGTTGGCAAGTTCAATGTTATATAAAAATAATTTGTCAGTGTTAGACACTACTTATTTACAGGGCTTGAAAACATCTGACTAAAAAAAAAGTGGCAAACAATTATCACTGCTAATTACCTTTGAGGTTTGTTCTGGATACATTTATTGTAGCTTTGCATGAAGTGGCACTCTTCAATGCCTGTGAAATAGGCCAATATTATTTTGTAAAAACTTCAGTAATAATGTCTTTTTCAAAGGTAAAAGGTATACATGCTTAGACAGCTCTCAAAACCAATTTTCAAGCAAAGAATTATCTTAGCAGCCAGAAAGCTGTCCTTTCCTTCACCCCCTCCCAGCGCTGTGCAAGAAAAGAAGAGGAACATCTGGCAAGCTTTCCTCATTACTTTGCTGGCTCATTGAACGCAATAGTCACACTAGGGTGTTCACAGCCTTCACAGAAAGCCTTCACAGCTCACCACGCAGCAACAGAGCTGCTGTCTCCCCAGAGAGCGGCAGACCCCTGTCCTGTCCTTCTCCTCCGTGGGCAGCGCTGCCGGAGCAGAGCCCAGGGAAATGCCTCCCAGTGTGCCCAGACCTGTCGCCAGCTGACTGCGCTCCCCGTCGCAGCTAGCGGCAAAACAGGACTGTGAGTTTTCAATCCCAGAGTCAGAAATCATTCCCCAGTCTGGGCTGCACGACTTTTCTCAGGTCCTCACTCAAAGGTAGAACAAAATCACTTTCTAGTCATGCAATAATAATTAAAATGAACACTCAGTGGTGCAAAACAACTCTAAAACTTCATTGGATATATAGTGGAATCCTGCTCAAATATGGTCACTATTGCGAATGCAGATTGCTAGATTATTTAATGCAAAGGGTGTGTTCTCCCATTACCTTTCCTGCCACCTGCAAATGTGCAATTGCAACATGTTACTCCCCAAATAACCCTGGCTCTCCCCAACAGACCACAGTCTAATATTTGTGGAGCAGGGAAGAACAAGTGTGTATTCAACACGGCTTAAATTATTGTATGACAACCTGCATGGCTGGGAGGAGGCCAGGGCTACTGAAAAAAATAGTCAAGAATACAATTAACAAGTTTTATGTCTGCCACTACACTTTTGCTTTCCATTTTTCAGATAGTGGCAGAGCTTGGCCTTATATTTCCTCCCCCAAAATATTAGTAGTTGCATTTTCTTATCCTCCCTTTCAAACAATGATTTGAGTTTTGTCTTTTTGGAGAGGATGGGGAGCTAACTGCCTCACTTAAAGCAACGAGGACCTTTATTTTCACACAATAAGGATAATGTTTCTACTATTGGGTAATTTTGTAAAAAAAGGCTTTGAGAGAAATGTTGCCAGAGAATCCAAATCCAAGTCAATACATTGTCTTACCAAATTACTTTGTAAAACTATTTCACAGAAATTGAATTTATTGATGAAAACATGGGAGAAAGAATGTTCCTAAAAGTAAACATTTTTTAATTTTTTGGATTTTTTTCTTCTAGGTTTTTTACTTTGGAACTGCTTTTTATGCTATACCGTATATCATACGACTGAAACTGCTTGAAAGAAAGTAAAATGGTTTCAATATGTATGAGGAATTTCTTTCCATATGTCACCAGAAAAAAATAACATTTTGAGAACTGCTTTCTCATGAGGCAAGATTTGCATCTTCTGAGATGCAGTAACATGACACCCGCTAAGCTGAGAACAGCAGCAGTTTTAAGTAGCCAGTGAGGATGACTGGTCCAAAAGACCTTTTTTTTAAAAGCCAGCTGTAATGCCAAGTCTCATTTTGCCGGTGACTGGCAGTCAACATTTCTCTTGGATTTGAATAAATATGATCTGTATAGTGATTTCTTAGCATTTTAGCTTCCTTTCTTCCTCTCTTGTCTAGCAATTCTGTGTTTTGTTATGTTCCTGACTGTGATGTTTGGGACCTGATTTTCTTCCTTTCCATTTTTTAAAGATGACCTTGCTGGTAAAGCTGTTTTCAAAGGTCTCCTAGCTCCATTTAAAACCCAGACCTTTAAATGTGGTCTTTAACAGCTGTAAAATGTTCTCATAAATTCCAAGCTATGTATTTTCTATATTGTTTCTTTATGGTTCATTTAGTGTGACATTATATAAAAATTTGAAAGAGGCATTTCCTTCTCAATCACTTTTGACTGAAGTGTCTGGAAAAATCACTCTTACAAGTTTCTGCTTGAGCCATTAATTAGCACACTGCTTGTTAACTGCTGCTGTAGCTTTTGATTCACTGACACCAGCACACTTCTGTAGTGATGGACGTGCTGGAAAGGCTTAGAGAGGTAGGCTGAAACGTATTTACATGTCAAAGCAAAATGAGATATGACATTCACTTTCAAAATTATCTTTATGGGATAATACTTTATAGAAGTGATGAAGTCGTGCTGGATACTGCTGCTTTATAAGTAAATGAAAATAATACTCCATGTGTTTTATCAGCCTTTGTCAGTGTAACCTTTAACATAAAATCAAGACAAATTCAGTGCAGTATTTTAAGATGAAAGGGGCATTATCATAGGTAGCAGAAATAACAAACCAAGAATGTATGTAGGCAGCTATGAATAAAAATATAAAGGTTTTCCAAACATTAGAAAGAGTCTGCCGTGAGGGAAAATTGAAAAGCCACATGAAGGAGCTACTGGAAATCAGACCTCTTGAGAGGGACAGGAATTTAATGGATCTGGGGTTTTTTTGACTGGTTTTAATATTGACCAACAATTTTATATGTGAATTGTGTATACCAAGCTGTGGTATAGAAAGCTTTTTGTCTAATGGGAATTAGCAACCAAGAAAAATAAAAAAGAAAACATAGAGGGAAGTATGTAGAGCTACCACAGCACTGGTCACCATCCTCTTTCTTGTCCCGGAGAAACGTCAGGCCTTAGGACACTTATCTTCCAGATGTCCTGTAGCACTGCCACAGCTAATACAGTGTGGCTGCAGGACTTCAGGTTACCATAAGCATGCCCACCTGCACAAACTCATCAGAAAAGTGGCTATGGTGAGCTGATGGGCCACATGTACCAGAACAGTACTGGGTACCCACCACAGCCCAAGCACAGCACTACAGCCACAAAACAGGGTGCAAAGCTTACCCAAGAAGGTGGCTGAGTGAGCTCACGCTGAGCTCTGGGCTGTCAGCGTCTGCATTAACCCACTTCGAAGATCTCTGTGCCGTGGTGGTGCTTGAGGTGGCCTGCTGCAGCTGCGACTCTGGATACGGCTTTGAAGTTGCTGAGAGATTAAAGGCAATGAGGTGCTCAGATGCCACTGTAATTAAAGGGCTAAAAAAGTACCTCAGAGAAGAAAAGCAGGCTGAGAACAACAGAGAAACCATAACTGATTGCTGTACTCGGTTTTGTTGGTCAGCAGGAGCTATAACATGGCAGCAAAGAGTAAGGCTTATGCAGCATCTGTTATTTGGCCATAATGAATGGGCTTTGAAAACAGCGTTACTGCTGGAGTGAAAAGCCATCCTGAAAAGCCATCCTGGTGCTGTGATTTTGCACAGAAGAACAAGGCTGAGTGAGTACCCAGCTCAGCCCGGGCAATCCCGGCAGGTGCCCTCCTGCAAGCACCTCCAAGAGAGCTGCTCCCGCAGGGCTGCTCCTGCAAACCCGCCTTCTCAGAAAGCGACAAGAAATACAAATGGCATTAGTAAGGCTATAACTAGATGTCTCAGAGAATTATCAGGGACACTGATGAATCACGCAGGCATTTAGACCATGCTCCATGGGAGCTAAGAAGTGAAAAAGCAATTTCATTCTGTAACAGGGCTTCAAAATACCTGGGGGCAGACATTTCCCTGGGTCAAGGCCCAGTCTTGCTAACTTTCCTTCTGCAAACTCCTTCTCTTTTTGGTTCTTATATCCGGTGCTTTTGTATGTGGCATAATAATAACACATTTGGGGTAGAGAAAGCTTCCACTGATAGTAATAGCACCAAGCCTCAGTTATGGGAGAATCGTGCAGGATTTTCTTTTGGTCATTACAAGTAGAATTAATGAAAGTCCAAAAGGATAGTGTTGAAGGAAATAACAAATGCTTTTGAAAGCTGGATTAATCTGGTGAATACTCTCAGCCAGAAAAAAAAAAAAGGAGAAAATGTTGTCAGTGCCACATCTACCTTCTATAAAACTTTAATTTTATATTTTTAAAGAGAACTCAAATAGCTGGGTTTTGGCAGTCAGCATTAAATATAACTTTGTTGTGTTGCTGTGCATCATCTCAGGACAGAAAAGTATTATACAATGCTTGTATTTAATGTATTCTACTTATGTCAGTCAGCAAGTGATAGCATGTCCTACCTAATTAAATCCAGATTTCATGCACATCTCTTCATTTACTTACTGTGCAAATAATGGAAGCTAACATTAAAGTATTAAAATCAGATAAAATTGCATTTCATATTAATACAGTGTGTGGAAATGTATAATTTAAAATATATCTTACAAAATGTAATCTCTTTTACATATTGCACACAGCCCTGATATTGATCAAGATACTCCCGGGAGTGTATGATGAGAGGAGAAAATGAGAATGTTCCCCTTCCTCTAGGGATCAGTCACCTTCTTGCTGATCTCTCACACTGCTTCTTTGAATAAAACTGGTTCTTGTTTCATTTGTTTCCTTCTTTTTGTGGTTTAAGGAAGCTCAGTTTCAAAAAGGAATATCAGGGTTTAGTCAGCTTCTCTCTAGTCAGATATTTTGCAGAGCAATGGGTGAGCAATCCACGGCCTCTCTGGCTCTGCCCATTTTCTGATCCCACTGGAAATGAAACACTCTACATCTGGTATATAGTTTCCTAAGACAAACTTTGCTTTATTTTCCCACTTTCAGACAACAAAGGTCCCAGGGAGCCAACGCTGTCTTGCTGACAAAGGCACGTACAGCGGCTGGGCTCTCGGTTTGAAAGCTGTCTTGGCAAGAGGAGGGTGCTTTGATGTGCTGGAAAACAGACAAACTGCACATACCACCTTCAGGTAAAGAGCGCCTGGGCACCTTGAATCGGTGGGTCAGCGTATCACAGAAGGCAGCTGTACTTTAACTTTGCTTCCAGTTTGAAAATTCAGCCTGTTTAGAGACAGAAAAGGCTGTAAATTACTTTCCTGAACACTGCATCCTTCAGGACAGTGTTTTTACACAGGCTAGACCTAACCCTTTTTATTGTCTTGGTTCTCACATCCTTCACAGTGAGGTAAATCCTCTGAGGTCAATGGAAATTGTGCTGGGTGCAAAGGCAGTAAGAATCACGTCCGGTATATTCATTCAAATCTTCTATTTTTCCAGAATCTGCCATACCAATGATATCTATTTGTGACTAAGGATTTGTTTTTTAAAAATTAGTTTTTACTTGTAACAGGATCAATTACAAATAGCCACGCCATGCTAAATACATACACATTTGTAATTAAAGCTCTTTAAAATCATTCTCTCTTGTTCCTTACAAAAATATGGCTAGTAATAAATCCTGTAAAAATTCCATGTAGGTACACTTGAGGTAGACATTCAATGCTATTAAAATTAAGAAGGGCTTTCACATTTAGAGGGCATTATAGGATTGGAGCCTTATATTTTAATATCCAGCATCAATGCCTTAAAGAAATCTATTCAGACTTGTACACCAGCAATATGGAAGGTGGCAGGTGTCCTCCTGCATTGGTATCTGCTGCCTGGGAACCAAAAGCAAAAATTAGTGATTCAGAAGTCTGAAAACTGAAATTAAAAATGAACTCATAAAATGATGACATGAACATTGCTTATATCCCTGGAACAATAATTGTTACGGTTGTTCAGATTTTTTTAGCTTTTTCATGAAACAGGCAGTTCAAAGGACAAAATTATCTGAGAAAAAGGAGACCTTAACTCTTTTCACTCAGTGTTGTTTTCCCTTGGAGAAGCATAATTATCTGCCAAATGTGGGATGATTCCTTTGTTTAAATCCTGACTGGCAGCAAAAAAAAATCTGCTCTCTGCTAAAATTATCTAATTTCGTAGCTGTCTCAACAATATGTCTGCTTTTATCAAATGATGCCCTTTCTTCCTTGCTGGTGGAGTACTCACTGTGCTCCATAAACAGTCACTTTGCGTTATGTAGATTATTTTACAAGAAAAGTGAAGAAGTGGGCTCTTGACAATGATGGAAACAACGAAGCATGAAGAAATCAGGGAAGATCAAACAGGCTCATTAGTTTAGATGGTAAGAAATAGAGCCATTAACAATAACACATCCTTCTTGTTACTGTTTCATACTGTATGAAATCCCATAATTGTCGCATCAGAAAAAGCCTCATTTATTTTTCAATAATCAAATATTAAGAAATCCGTATGCTTTATACCACATGTAGTAGAGGGACCTCCTAATTTATTGTATTACTTTGATGTATTCTTTTATTACTTGAAAGGCCAATTCAAATTGCAGAGGTTTTATGACTATTTTATGGACTTGGTGTTCTGAGTGATCAGAAACACCGCTCTCTCAGATGCTCTGGGCCTACATCTCTGCTGTGCTCAAACTAAGCCCAGCAGAGTAATAGACTGAGGAGGCAAAAACTCAGTTGAGTCATCTTCCATATTCCTACATTTCTAGACCTATTGTAAGTCGGAGCATTCCTAGAACAGCTACAGGTGCCTCCCCTATGTATATAGCTGAGCATATCAATAGCGCAAAGTCATTTCTTTTTCATGTCTCTTCTCTGTCCAGACATGCCTTTATTCAGGGAGAGCCTAATTCGGGGAACTTCATGTCATAAACCTTTGACTTAGTTCAACCTAAACTAGTCTTGATCTTATTTATTTTCTTGCATTAAATTATAAATGTCTTTAAAAGTCCTAATGTGTGGTTTAGTAGTTTTAATATTGCTCTTTCCCTGTTCCATTTGAGTTTGAAGGATAACAATAATAAAACCGATTTAATTATTTTTTTACTACTTCTTTATATTTGCCTATGATTACAAGACCAGTGTTGTATAGATACTGAATTATTTTTATTCAGTAGTATACCAATATTTAGTAAATTTTCTTCACTATGTGCTTTTTCCCTGTATATCCTGCTAAAGAAAAAGAGACCACTGTATGTAGGATATTGTGAGGAAATATTCTGGGCAAAATAGTGGATTCATCAGTGAAGGACAGATGAAAAGTACATGAAAAAAAGTGATCTGTATATGCTCATTATATATCCTCAGCATCCACAGTAAACAAATATGCACATTGAAAAAACTAGCCAGAGTATCACTAAACCTCACAATACATCTATAAATTGCATATTCGTAATATAATAGATACAGTCTGTTCCCTTCTATTTTCTACTAGCGATAAAAAACTCATCAAGCCATTTCTACTTGCTCATACACTGTCTGTGTAGTCTACATTGCTCAGAAGACTCAGTGTGAGTGACTTCAGGTATTAGGTCTCAGCTACATTGTAACAGTGTTGAAAAATTAGTCTGTGCCGCCCTGTTACACCTGCTCCACCTGCTCATAGCAACTTTGTCTAACCAGTAAACCAGTATAAATGGTTTAATGATATTTTGCACCTGCTTGAACCACAAACTTACCCATGTTATTGGGTTTGCACAGCAATGAAATCCCATCATCTGAGCATTAGTGAACTCCAGAAGCAGAGAAATCGGTATCTGTGCTTTAAGAAGTCACTGTGTTTTCTTCACAGTGAACAGACTGGAGGTTATTCTCTGAAGTTATGGAAAACATCCATATCAAAGAGACATGGGAGGGTTTTTGTAGTTCCTCTCCTGCATGTTCTGCTATTGCAGTCTCTACAAACAGCTTCCAATATGGTTAACCATTAAAACCAGTAAAATATCAACACTGGTAAGTGTATGCAATGATATGGGTGGACTGTGAGAGAAAGGGAGGGAGGGAGGGAAGAGAAACAGAAGACAGATTTTAATCTGTACCTGTGTCTACTCCCAAGGTGAAGACATACTGTATGCCATTCAGCAGCATAAAGATGTTGTGTCTTAACAATAATCTTTAAAATAATGGTAAGAAGTGTAAATTAAATATTCCTTGTCTGTGCTCCAGAGTTTGATAAGGAAACTAGCTCCTGCATCATTTCGTAGGAAGCTTTAGCTTACCCCAGAGAAGAGGACATAAAGCCACACTATTGCATTGTTAAATAGATTTGGTATTCTAGTCAGGTACTAAATTTCCTTTAATAAATATTAATACTTCAAAAAATTCTATACTGTGTTAAAAAACACAATTTCGCACTCCGTTCTAGCTTTTTTGGCTACCCAAGACTGACGCAGAAAGGAAGCTCTGAAGCACATAAAGGCTAGGGAATTTAACTCCTGTTTACATTTTTCCTCAAAAAATCATTAAAACCATGCTTGAATAATCATTTTTAATGAAAGAAGGTATCTCTGTGAGTTAAATGCTCATCATAAGCCTGATGTTGTGAAAGAAGTGCATCTCAAGACTATCATGCCTAATTACTGCATATTTTCAAGACATCATTGTTAAGGCAAGCAGCTTTTAGTGCTGGTTAACTGTCACACTGCTGATTTGCAAGTGTGTGTAACTCTCTTACATTTTTCTCATATTGTCTTCTGATACTTGTTTCTCTTTGTGCCTCAGGGCACAGGACAGGACCCTATTGTCGATAGCGTTTATTGTCTCCCACCCTTGCAACTCCATTCGCTAATGTAAAAAAATGGTGAGGGACCTGTGTATCGTGCCCTGAAATATATATGTAAAATACCTCATTTTTTTCTGTTAGAGTTTTTAATCATTTAACATATATATAAAGACCATGCTGAAAGGTGAGCTTCTAATACGCAAGCGAGCTATGAAGTAGCAAACATACTTGTATTTTCTCTTTTCCACCTACTGGCACAAATATTGAGGGGATAGGGGAGGGAAGAGAAATCTGGTACATAATAAAGATTCTCCCAACTCAACTCAGGGCAGAGACATTTTTCTGATCTTGTGATCCAGATAGTCATGGGCAAGATCAGACCTAGGCAGATGGATCAGACTGAGGCAGAAAAAGCCCAGTAATAAAAACCTCAAAGAAATCTCCCAGTCTGTATGTCCCACACTCTTCAGTATGCTCAGAGCATCATTACTCTGTAAGTTTTATAAAGCAAAGTGCAAGAAGCAAAGCCATTTGCCTGCTTTTTTACCAAACCCTGCATTATGCTTTCTTTTATACAAAGAAGGCTAAATCTAATGACTGTAGCCATCTTACAACCTGCAGGTGATTTTCTGCCTGCAAGCTGTGATGAATTTATAAAGTGCCCAGGAGAAAAGAGGTAGCCCAGAGCAGGATGCATGGGCTGCTGTAGCTGCCAGCCCTCTCCCAGGTGCCCCATTTCTTGGGCAGGAGCGCCTCCGCACTTGTGACAGGAGGTGAGAAAGTACTTGAAATAAAGTCACCTCTTTAGGTAACAGCAATGTTATCACTGAAACTTTTCATAAAAGCATTGCACTTCATTGATTTCAGGGCAGTCAAAATTTACTTACAGCACATCGGAATTTGAATAAAAGACTCAAACTGTGTCAACTTTTAAATGATTTCTTGTTCTTCAAAATACTGGCAACCCGATACCAGAAATTCCACATCCCTTTATCTGTCTTAAGAAAAGCTTACAGACCTAGAAATAATTTTCCCACTCTAACACCTAAAATAAATAAATAAATAAATAAAAGATTTAAGAATCACAATTCTACAAAGGACATGAGAAAGGTCACAAGAAAAGCTCTGGTTTCTCTGACTTTGACCACACAGCACTCCAAAAAGCATACTGAATATCATTGCAACCAAACAGAGAAACATCACACCATCATCTTTTTTGTCTGTGATGGATGGCATTATATGGCAATAACAAAGCAATACAATGGCAAGCTTGTCTTTTTCTGGGTTTCACGTAAACCGAATCCCCCAAATAAAGCCCAATTTATAAAGAAAAACAAAGAGAGTTGAACTTTAAATGCTACTATATAAGCATGCCACTTAATTAGAGTCCCTCAAAGAGTTCTCTTTTATCTGAAAACACATGCAAGTTCAAAATCCAAATACAGATAACCATGTGTTTTTCTCAGGGTGGTCTGTGTGCTTTGGTGAGTCTCAGGCTCCTAAGTATCCAGATCAGGAATCGGACTGGAGAGGCAATGTTGGAGCCTGCATGGGCCTGGCTTTATTTCCCCTGGAAACCAAAGTACAGGGAGCAGAAGGAAAGACCTTAATAATTTGCACCAGGATGTCACCTGTGATGAGGCCTTGCGAACCAGTACTTCTGTTAGGCAAATACATATCCTTATGTTAGGCAAATACTAACATAGTGCAAAAATCTTGCTGTAAACCATAATATTCTGAAGCTATGTTTAAATTTGGCAATGAGTCAGAAAAAAAAATTATAAAAATGTTATCTAGCATAATTATACCTCTGTAGATTTTCTTTTAAAGAAAAATGTAAGGACCAAGCCATGCTTATTTTATAACTATACTGCAAAAGCCTTAGATGTCTCTATACTACATTGAAAGCACAACGCGAAGGTATGGTGAGGTTTAGGAGTGCCATGTAAACATGTGTTCCGTCCTGAACAATTACAATCCTCTACTGAAGAAACTGTGAGTTAAATTAGTTGGTATGTTCTATGTGTATTTGGTGTTTTGTGATTTGCAAATAGGTGAAAGCACAATAACACACTGTTTATTAATGGCTTAGCAGGAAATAGTTACTTTTATGTGAGATGAAGTGTGCCTGGGAGAGGAGGAACATTCCTGCAAGTCTGAAGGTGAGATGGAAACTAGCTGTGGGTTAGAGGAAGTCTCATACCACAGTAACAGACGCTATTAAAAAAAAAAAAAAAAAGTCATAAACCATGAGAAAAAGAATGAACTGCATTTCTGAAGTTTAGAAGAGAAAGAAAAATGAATCCAACCCCTTAAAGTGAGGCAGTTAGAATTGTTTTATAGTTTTAATACTCAAGACTGGCAATAATAGTAAAAATTAAAAACAAAGTAGGCACTGTGGCCTTTATCATTGTCCCTGCTTACAGTGATGGAAGATATTTGTGCCTATTGTGTGTTTACCAACACCCAATTTTCTGAAAGGTATAAATATTGATAACTAAAATGCTGATGTTAAATCATAACAGCACTGTTAAGCAAAGTATATTCATCAGGCTCACAGCTCAGAAAACAAGCACTCGGTACAGATGGCTGCAGCCCATTCATGGTGCTATTGGTGTGGAATTTCTCAGTGTGGTGGAAAAGGACAGGTTGTGGATTTTGCAGTTTTCCTGAAGACACGTTAAAGGACATATTGACAGATGCTTCTCAACAGACTTCGGGGACTCAGATCTTTATTCCCTCCACCAAGCAAATTGAATGCAATGCACTCAAAAATTGAACTCTTTATGTGGCAGGTTCAGTAATGAACAGAAAAACAACTGTTTTGTTTGGTTGTCTTAAAGTAATAACCAGCAAACTGCCAGATCTCTACATAAGTACTCAAAGGTTGAAACACTTGTGTCTAGGTGTAAAACACTCAAAGACTTGGACTTGTACAGAGTAATTGCTTAGTCCTACATAGTACTTATTTATGTATTTCCTCATAAACAGTAATGCCGGTCAGATGTGCATTATCATAGTGCCAGAAGCAAAAAGCTTTATTGTTGCTTTCTTTTTAGGCAATAGATGAAGTGGTGCCATTCTCATTTTGCGGATAAGGACGTTAGCTATAGAGAACTGAAGTGTCTTGCCTAATGTCACAGAGGAATTAGTCTGACTTGGTGATCACTTATCTTAGTCCCGTAAAAGAATCTGCATCTCAGGTAGCAACTATTTATCATTAAATATGTCATGAAGCAAAGAAGAAAGACTCAGCAACACTGTCATCATTCAATGGAAAGACATCTTGGGGGGTGAGTCATGACAAACTGGAGTTGTGCAACAACAGGGTGTTTCAGCAAGAGCAAAGCCAGAGGCTAAATATTAGAGTTACAGAAAGCATATAATAAGTGGAAGATTACTGAAAACTTATCTAGTTTCAAAAAGAAGTGGATATGGTATGAATCACATCACAGGTTTCAGATTTGTATGGCTGCCTTGGTATCAGGCTTAGGAAAAACAGTTCTGATTTATGGCTTCATGTTGAAACCATGTGAAACTCCCCCTTTTGTATTTTGATGTGAAAACCAGCCTTACGTATTTCAAGTTTTTTGAGGCTTTTAAATTCCCAGACTCAAATAAAAACTCAGGACAGCTAAAACTGCCACACTTCAGACCAAAACAAAATTTTACAGGAGACCCTGTGCGTCGAAAGATGGCTGAACTTAGGAAACTTCTACTGAATATACAAACTTGAGTATTTAGTCTTAAAGGTTTCTACTTCTGTAGAAACCATAATTTGTACTGCTACAGTAAGTACATCTTCTCACCCAAGCTGAGCTGTAGAACTGACCTAGCACCATTACTCACTGCTATTTTACTGGCGATTTTTTGACATTGGCAAATTTTAGTAGCAATGCCTTTATACCACTTTTCAGACACTTAATATACTTGTTATTCAAGAGATTTAATTACTCTGAATCAAGTGTATTTCTGTGGAAAACTTGTTATAAAGGATGACAGTGGAGATTTCTTATTTAACACAACAACTTGTAATCTAACAGTAGATCATTCTTAACCTACTTACATTGAGATATATTAACTTTGTATAGACTTGTTTGAAATATATTGTTTTCTATGTCATTAATTTCAAGTATTTTGAAATTTTAGATGGTTTGGTCATTCAGACATGAGTGCTTGCTTTGAACTTCATTATTCTAACTAATGGGCAAGTTTGCAATTTGATGGTCAGATGCACAGAAATAACTGACACTTTTATTCTCCCATAAAATTTTAATATCAATGGTAATAAACAGCTCAACTAGAAAACCTATTGTTATTTTTTAACTGATTTATGTCCTTTTTATTACTATGGTTTTAGTACCCTCTTTAATTTTTACAGTTTATGGTATTTTTTTGTACTAGAGGTTAATTTCTCTGTCAAGAAAAAATAGCACACACAATAGAATATATATACAAAGATTAATTCTATTGCAGAAATGCTTCATCTCCTAATCTTTAGGATGAAAAAAATCCAGATAATCCAGATAAATTGCAATGAAATACAGCTTATTTCCTAGACTTACAGAAATTCTTAGAACGAGAAGAGATGGGAGCCCGTAGACAATGAGTGCTTGGTGATGCACAGGAATACCAACACTTTACCAAGCACCTCCAAACTCTGAGTTTGCATGGCCACTACCAGCTTCTCTGCCAAGGCAACAGCAAGGCTGAGCGAAACCTCTAAGTCCACCCAACACTGACCCTGAGCCCACAGGAGAGTGGAAATGGCAATTGTATACATTTGCTTTACACCCCTTCCTTCTGCCTCATCTCAGATAACAGACACTTTATATGAAACAATCAGAGAAGATGGTATATTTTTCTTCAGAAGATTCTTCTGAGGAAAAAATACACAAAACAATTTACTCTGACTGGAGATACGTGAGCTATATGAGTGTCGACAACAGGCAGACAAATTTGCAAGCTACAAGTATCTAGGTTGGATCTCCATGTTTGCTGACGGCATGTTCTTTCAGTGCTCCCCTGACTATTCCTTTCAACTGCTGCCTCTGGACCCTCATCCAGCGCTGCTTAGATTGAAAGGTCTACATAACTAAGGAAGAAGAAAGGTGACTGAAGAAAGGAAATTACAGGAGGAACACTGCAAGAGAAAAATTATACTTTAAATGCCATTTAATTAAATATTATGTTATTTTTGTGATAAGAACCTTTTGATGCCTATGAAAATCATTTTATCAGGATCCGGAAGGAGATCTGTAGACAACACCAACATTGCAAAGCAACACAAGAACTCTGCTAAAGTCAGAACTAGATACTACTCTGCAGAGCTCCCATTAGCATAAATGTCATGACAAGAGCTGGAATCCTTTCAAATTATATTCAGAAAAATAAGGAAAGCTCTTCAAAATGTTTAATACCAAATTATGTTGTTTGGTGCAGGTAATTACACACTAGTTTACATCTATCGAACACCTAACTATTCATTTTGATTTATTCTCAGAATTCTGATTTGAGTAAAGAAGTTCTGGTCTTACAGAATGTGCTTTTATCTTCCATCTCTTTCAGTGTGTAAATGCATGCAACACTTTTGTAACCTGGCCTCATAACTCTAACCAGCACTGAGGGATTCTGGTGTTTTGTATTTGTTTATTCATTTGTTTGTTTTTTCCTGGCTGTTCTCTTCAGGAAGAAAATAAGTTTTGTTAAACCAGTCAATTTAAAAATGGGCTGGGAAGCTGCTGAATTGACAGTAATAGTGTAGTTACATTTGTTTATTTGAAAAGCAAACTATTTTGATTTCTTGGTAATGAACAAATGGTCATGGAGTATTTTAAGTCAATGTCACAGCTCAGAGAAAACTGTAGAGCTTGCTGAGTACCAGTTGACTGAAAACCTCAGTCTGTTATCTTTGTGAGCTCAGGCTACTAGTGATTTTTCACTGAGTTTTTGATATGTCAAGTATAGTTGAAAGGCAGAACGATTTTTATTCACCACATTATCCTACAGTATTATTTTTGAGCAGATTTGAAGCTAAAAGCATATACGTGGAAATAGAAAGAAGGGCAGTCACATCTGGATTATACTGATCACAGTAAATAAAAAACTGTTTCTCAATATACAAGAAAATAATAGATAAAAGATATTCAGAAAAGACTTCCAACTATTCATTGTAGCATTTTTAGATGCAGTCAGAGAGCTCGGCCTCAGTGAGCTGTATTCAGCCTGAGGTTGAATATGTATTAAGAAGACTCAAGTAGGCTTTATACCAATTGTGTCTTTTATGAGTTCAAAGCATTAGAAAAGGGCAATTTGGCTTCCTTACAACAAGTGTTGTGTAAAAGCAGGTTCAGAGCTGCCTAAATCACATCTGTGGGATCTAAGGAGCTGTACAAGCCAGAGACCAGTGGTGACACTTGGCGGCTTCCTACATGTTGGGATTTCCAAAAGATTCTTACAGGTCTTTGGTTTCCAAATGTTGAGCAAAGATGACAGCAAAGAGGGAGAGGTGGAGGCAGTTTTTCTACTCATCAATTTCAATAGTTTCATCTTATTACATAAAAATGCACTTGCTTTAAGTAACAACTTGATATAGCATTATTTATGACTCAGGCAAGTATGAACAGGAAAGTAATGCAGTTACAATTTCTCTCTGCTGCTTTTTATTAATATAAAAGTAAATAAACTAACCTCAAAGAGTCATAGAAGGAAACTTCTGTGTAAGTGACTTGCATGGGTTCATCAGAAGAAAGCTCTACAATAATAAAAGTGAGGTAATGTCAAAAACATCTACCGGCTTCTTCAAAGAAATTACTTGTTTCATTGCCATGTCATTTTTTCAAAACAGCATCAAAAGAAAATTTCTCTCTAACCAGGGTATAATGCAAGGTATCGTTCATGAATACCACAGAAAGGATCACTGTCTTTTACAACATGGGCGGCTTACCAAGCATCCTGGTATGCATACTGAATCAAGCAAGCTCTTTACTTTTTTTTTTAGTGTTTCTGGTGGTTTTATCAGGCAAATGAGGAAAAAGCCTTATAAATCCTTTTTTATAATGCTCTATTTGTGCAGATTCAATACAATGAAAATCTTACATTCTTTAATATTTAAAAACTTATTATAAAGCCTTTATTACAATGGACACCGAGACCACTATACAATAAAGGAATTTAGAGTATTCTCTTTCTGCCAGTGATACACTGCCTGTGGGAGGACCAGGAGGAGGTAATCTGTGTTCAGTCACTGCTTTAGCCTAAAAATAATTGAAATTGAAATTAGAAAATACTTCTTCATCCTCTGTAACAATATGAAGGAGTAGGAAAAGTAAGACATGGTTTTGCAAATCCTTTTCTATTTAGGAGAGCAGGAGTCACAAGTAAATCAACATAGCATTTAAAAATGTATCCCTACAAAAAAGGGATAGCAAGAGAGCAAAGGTGACTAAGCAAAATCAAATTGAGCATAACAGGGATGGAAGAAGCAGCTTACTTGAACCAATAAGTAGCCCATGTAGGATAAAGGTAGTACATCAATCTTACCATTTTGTCTCACCTAATTTTGCCAGCTTTCAATGTATTTGTATTTACTCACACTCACTTTACAACGCCATATCTGAATTTCACTTTATTTTTCCATTCACTCATTTCTTGTACTCCCTTTTTTGTATAGCCTCTCTGAAATGGAATACAAACCCAAAATAAATAGTTGAATGACTATTGAATTATTTCTAACAAAATTATTTCTTATTCAGACTCAGGTTTCTAACTAAATTATTTCCTCTCCCTCACTTACTGTAAGTTAGGAGAAAAATTGGCTGCTTGAGCTCCACTTACAAGCCTCTGTTTAAGAAAGATCTGTTTAATTTATATACTTGCTAAGACAGCACGATTGTGGCTTAGTCTCTGAAACATCTCCTGGTTCAATTAATATTTTCCAGAAAAATGGTATTATCACCAGTGAACAGGGATTTCCAGTGTTGATTTGAAAAGGTACATACCAGGTACTTAGATATTCAAACTGAGAAAGTTACCAGTGCTCAGCAAGGCCCATGGAATCATAACATTTGCAATTAATGTTGAGATGAATCTAGGATCAGAAGAGTCCCTCCTCCTGCCAAAACAGATTCCTGCAAGAGAACCTCAAATTTCTTCATCCAAACCGGTTTAAAATGACTCCAAGCACGTACCTGTTCCCTAGTGTCCTTTTATGTAATTTAACAGGATGCAACATGAAGAGTTTATTTTCCCCTAAGAATCAACATAAATTTCCCACTGCTTGCTTTCATCCTATTACTTATCCTTAGACTCCTTCAGATCATCCTAAACGTTTCCATGGTTACTACCAGCAACATACTCACTGATAACAACATCCCCAGTGAAGCTTCCCATTGGTATTCACTCCTTTTCAGCATGTTTAATGCAATCGCAATGGACAATGTGTGTGTTTGAACTTTCGCAGTAATAAATCGGACACCAATAAGGCAAAAATGTCGCAAGAACCAGAAAGATTTAAAAAAACAAAAAACACTTGAGGAAGAACATTATATTTGTGCCTGGAAAAAAAAAACCCAAAAAACCAACCAACTTACTAGACCAGACATATATCCTTCCAAGTTTTTATGGACACAATAAACCAGGAACTGGTTCTGATCATCTGTTTTAGGCAGACTCAAAGTACGTGTCTGGTAAAATTATTGCTTTATATAACAGTTTGTTCTTTTTGTTTTGATTAATGACTATGCTAGTTTCTAAGTAGCAACAGTTCCTACAGCTACATTAGAGAAAGCACATTTTTTGGAACTGCTGTTACCTGCTGGTGAGAAAATGACTGTCCTGCCAGTGCATTTTACAGAAAGCAATTAAATCTTGTCCTAAAATAGAAAGTGCCTAGTGCGGCTTTTAAATAGGTAAGAATTTTCAAGCATCCTGTTCTTGTTTTTCTAATTCAATTGCATTACATACCATGTGAATCTCCAGACAAGATAAATTAATTTTGTTTGAAATTAATTTACTATATAAATACATATTCTCTCTAACTATCTTTGGAAGCACTCATACTTCCTCATAACTCCTTTTGGTAGCTCAGGCAGTTTTTACAGCTTGATTTTTTTTTCCAGGCTCAGTGCATAGAAGTACATTGTGCGCATGTCTTTTAGTGTTTGATCTTTTTCATTTACAGAGTTGGTCACAGAACAAGGATGCATGAAAATATAGCTTCATTTCACAGGCATATAAACCAAAATGGTAGTCTTCAGATAAGGAAACTGAATCGACTTTGACTGTTGCAGAAGCCTGAACACTGTTGTGCTTTTTTCGGTCTAAACCAAAAGCAGAAAACTGGCAGAGCTACTTTGATCCAGAGGATGAGCTGCTTTGAAATGTGATGGACAAACACAACGTACAACCTGCTGCTTCTACTTCTTCAGCAGTCTCATGTAGCTTAGCAAGTAAGAGGCAGAACAACATCTGCAACCAAGTACAAGCTGCTGATCCACCCTGTGCTTCAAAGAAAGTGGATTAGGACAAAGGAACGTTAGGCAAAATGCTGGCGTTTCCATACTTTTTTAAGAAATGCCTTCAAATCTCTAGCTTTTCTTTGGAAAACAGGAAGGACTAGGAAAACAGAACAGCTGATTTCCAGGTCACAGTGCTTTGAATGCAAAAACTGGGAACCAAGTCATTAAGAAATTGTTTGAACCTATAGCAGGAAAGAAGGTGCTTTTATTTCCAATTACCAAAAGTTAAAGCTGCATGTGCAAAAATGTCTTAAAAACCAGCATGGGATGAAAAATGTTAAAGTCATAGCCAGATTTTGAGAGAGCATCTGCCAGAGATTCATGTTCATTTGTATGAACTGGACATATGGATTTATTTAAATTATGTGAAAAGAGTTTGGCACACAGAAGTTGTACTTCTGTAAAGAGCCAAGGAATATAATGCAGAGGAGCCAGGAGAAAAAAGTCTTTCAAACTAAGGTAGAAAGTGAAAGGAAAGAAGATCAGAGAGTTGTGGGATCTTGTGTCCTGTAATAAAGGGAAAGTACATTTCTCAGAGCATTCATGAATAAATCTAGAGCTTAGTGCCATATTCCAAAAATAAATCAGAACAATCTGTGTACAGGAAAGGTTAACAGCCAGTCTGCTACTATAAACTTATTTGGTTTTGTTTCTAAATCCTATTATTGTGGGTTTTAGTTGTTGGTTTTGTTGTTTCTTGGTTTTGTCTTTTTTTTTTTTTTTAAGAAGAAACTTTTTACTGCATCAGGCCAGAGACAACTCTATTAGCACAAAGGATGTTCCAGAAATGAGTAAAGCCCTCTACAGCAAACACCAGAGGCTTTTCCAGGGACCGTAGGGTGGAAAGGACACAGCCTTCCCACCAGAGAGCCAGCCAACACTTCAACGGCTTCCCCTCCCCGTCCCATATCAGCCATGTGGTAGGTGGGGAGTCTGGTTTTCACTTTTAACATCTTGCTTGCTGAGCCTTCAGTTTGACTTTTATGCTTTGTGCCAACATTTTCCTCTCTTTCCCAGCTTCTGGCTGCTGTTAAACATCCGTGGATGTCTCCTTATGCTTGCTCTTTCCCAAGCTTTCTGGCTCTGGAGGGAGGTGAAAGGTCCCCTCCATTACTTTTCTCTTGTGCAGATCTTACTAAGAGCGTGATTAGTTGCTGTATTTGTTGATTATTTTTCAGAATGGTGCAGGCCAGAAAAGACCTTTACTTGGAGATTTAAACTTGCTTAGGAGTTTCTACACTCATTATCATTCTAATTCCTTGCAAAAGACCCTGAATTGCTTGTTTTTAATTCACATAATCTTCAGATGCTACTAGATGAGGTAATTTATGTAACCAATGACTTTCTGTCATGTACTTGGTCTGATCAGAATGATAAAATCTTTGCTGATGCTTTTCTTATGTCAATAAACACTCAACCAAATTATCCTTACAGTTAGATCTTCACTGTATTTCCTTATCAATGGAGTTGAAAAAAGTAAAAGGCAATGTGAACGTAATTTTATCTGGTCACAAGCTTATTGCGCAACCTTCAGTCATAACCAAAATCCCATGTATCAAAGCCTGAATGTTCCTAAGTAGATCTTTTCATACTAACTGCTAAATTACATCTATGATTCTCCAGTAACATCACCTGTGTCAATGGCACAGGAACTGCAGTTTCTCAATAATTTCGTGCTTGCCTTTTTTCCTGGAATCATCGTCAAAGAACAAGTTAAAAATGATAAAAATACCAGGATCCTAAAAATGGCACTGTAAGACAAGTCTGAGAAAAACTGGAAGTTTTAAGCTCTCAGTCTGATTACTTCAACGCAATGGAGGACCAAAACTAACTTTGCGTTTAATACAAACTCTTAAAGTTTGTCTGTATACCATTTCTTCATGCAGCTGTGGGCTCAGGACTTCTAAAAAAAGACTGAGACATGAAGAAAGGCAATCAAGCAAACAGGACTGGCAGTGCCCAGTGTAAGTCTGAGGAGCTGTGACGCACCACGGGAAAACTACAGAGCAAGTTTGGGTGATGACTTTGACCAACTCTATCTTTGACCTTTACTCAGTCTTTGTAATTATTGTGATTTTCTTTCATTTTATTGTGGTTTTTCAAAATGTATCTCCACTTTACAAATGCTCTGTTTGCTTCAGTAGAAAGTTTCCAAACAAACAAGCAAAAAACCAAGCCAAAAGCACAACCCCAAAGCCTGAAACTACGTATTAGAAGTAGGAATGGCCAAACTCTGCATGTTCAGACATCTCTCTTGTTCCCAGCCATGTGTTCAGAAGGGAGAAAGCAAACAGAGCTGGCTGTTTTTCTGTGGTGCTTCATCCGACCCTGCCAACCCAACCAATGCCTGTTAGTGTCTACACATATACCCAGGCAATCACGCACCGGCCTCTACAGCTGGATGGGTCTGCCAATAAGCCCGTGTTGCTGGGGAGCTGATGAAAGTGCTGTGCAAACTGGGTCTGGACACCCAGGCTGCCTTCCCCCAGGAAAGGGTCTAGTTCATGCTGAAGTGAAAGACAAACTACTATTAAACAGAGGATCTAAGGCCATAAGAGTTCAACTTTCAAACAACTATCATAATATTTCTGTATTGCCTGCAAAAAAGGTATAAGATCTATAGTACTTTCTTCAGAAGTAAAACACAGATGGGGACTGAAAAAACATTTTCTGTCTCTGTAGTGGAACACTGCTTTATGATATGAAACCAGCAACCGCCAAAGAGGTTATCATTCACATGTACAAATTAACTATACTGCAAGATTGAAAAATTAATTAAACCATTGTTTATTCAATTACATGCTGTGTCCCTGCTCTATCTAGATAAAAAAGCTGAATAAGCTTCTGAAAGCTCTCAGCCTGAAGAGCCTGAATCCTATTATCAGTTGTTAATTTAAACATTTAGAAGGCTACATTCTGTGAAAGGATATTTCCAAGGACCTGTGGTACTTCTAAAACAGAACATTTAAAACATTTTGGCACTTTAAACAAACTTACCTTGAAATTTTTAAGAGCCTAAATATGCCTGCAAATGAATGAACTTCCATTTAATGTTTTTCCAGCAATTTTTATGCAGTAAAATATCTTGTTTACATAAACCAAAGAGAGTTATCCAATAAATAAGAGATAGTGTGTCTGGCAACGTAAGATTTTCTTACCTGAAATCACAGGCAATACAAAACAGTGTGAAATTCCTCTCTACCTCACCCAGAGCACTGTGACTAGGTGTAATTTCAGAGCAGACTGCAGAAACTTCACGCTTCTGGGCTGCCACCACAGCCACCTTAATTGTGCAGCGACTACTTCTGTGTTAGTACTTCCATGACACTGACAGGGGCATAATTAATCTTACTTGTGAGGAGGTACTACAACACCTCAATGGTGAAAGTAAGAGGGAGACTCAGGCCAAGGACCAACAGCATTTACAATTAGAAAAAGTTACAATGACAGGCAGAGCAGATGTACTTGAGCACAGAAACCACCTGGCAAGTGTCACTTTACAGTCCAGCATGTGCAGAAATGCTTTCAGAAGTGATGAAGTTTACAGCACCACTGGAATCATATACTTTTACTACATGAGAAACTGGCAGCAATAGCAGCTGCAGGATAAAACTTCTTCCATTGGCCAGCTACACCCTTTTGGAGGGGGGAAAAAAAAAAAGCTCGTATATTCAGAGATTGAAACCAGAATATGATATACATGTGTCATAGGCACATCCAGTAGTTTAGCAGCTTCAATCATCAGCACTGAAGCAAGTGCTTCATATTTATATTTGGCTCTTGGACAGAGATTTTATTAAAAAGACTAGCCAAAAAGAAATAGTGAGAAAAAATGTATTGCACATAAATTTCCATCTTCCTTTAAGTGACACAGAGCATAAGGCCTATGGCACAGTTCTCACCTTAAAACAACAAAAAAAAGCAAGGAAAAAAATATTCTCCCTGCTGAGTAACAAAGCGAATGTGGAAGAACTTCAAAAATAGACAGACTACTTATTCTTTCTGAGTAAGCAAAGAGAGTCAGTGTCGGAAGTTTTACACTCATCCCATTGCACTCCTGTGTATTTTCTTTATCTGTAAACAAAGCCTCAGATTTATTTTACACACTGCTCAAAAATAGAACAGCGATTTTCCCCCTGACTGGATAAAGGCCTCAGAATTGAAATCTGAATCCTATGTGAGCCTGTTCCCAGTTTTTCTTTCTTATTTATTATTTATGTGGTTTTGCCATGAGGAGTGCCCCGGCATGGCTCTGTCCCAGAAACAGGCTGGAGACTGACTTGGGAGGGTTCAAGAAGGTTTATGCAAAACAATGTTTTCCCCAGTGTAATGCACCCCTCGATTTACCACTGGATGCAATAACCTTTGCTCAGCAATAAGAGTGGCAAGGCTTTACACAGCTGCTAACGTAGTCTGAAAATTTATGTGGTACAAATAAGAGTTGGCTCTTGCAACAGCAATGACAATACAAAGGCAAGTCAGGACCCCCAGCCCAGAGTGAGTCACAGCATTTTTCTCCTGTGTCTTGTAACAAGAGGACAGATCCTGCTCATAGCAGACGTCAACTTGTTTAGCAGGGACTGTTTAAGGCAGCAGCTTCAGGCTGAGCCTGTGCCAGGGGAGCTCCACGGCTGGGTGAGCAGGGAGGTCCCCAGAGCGATCATTGTTCCCTGGTCCTGTTGGTGGCACCGGCCAAACTCTTGCCTTGCACCATTAGGCCCAGGGCCCAGGTTGTATTCAGCCCAGTACATTGGCCATCAGTAGAGTTATTCTCAATTCTTAAAAGCGAGTTAGTCTCTAGCAGAGTCATTTGTCATCTTTGACTTGTTTCACACCTGTGTACAATGCTGGTGTGCTTTGTGATACACGATTCAAAGGCATTCTGGTGAATGTGGGAGAGAAGATGGATTTGACACTGGAGTGACAGGAGGGAAAGGATCATGGCTTAAGCTCAGATGGACAGAAATATTTATTCTGATGCTTGAAATTGAGCTCTGTTTAGATTACAGTTCAGGTTTCACAGCATCAAAATCCTTTCGTCAATCTTGAATGAAAACAGAGAGGGCAGAAATCTGACTTGGGTGATTAACTCTTAAAATTTTAATGCTATTAAAGTTTCAAAAAGAAAATAAATACAACCTAAACAAAAAACCTCTGTCAGTAACTGAAGCCAAGAATTCAAACGTGCCACCGCTCTGCAAACTCAGCGACCAGAGCTGAGTCCCAGTGAAGCCCCTGAGGCAACAGTGATGATCTGCACTTGCACTTGTTGGAGGCGCTGTAAATCTAGTCTGCCCAGGGGAATATTGTATGGAGCTCAGTAGATCAGATTAGCCCTTACTGTCTTCAAAGCAGATTTACTAGGGGACTAATGGGGTTTTAGCCCTTCCATTTCACTCAGTGACACTTCCCCATGCAGTGTATATGGGATTTCTGGATAAATGATATGCCAGTCAGAGAGGTAACTATTGTGCAGTGGATCTGGACTTCTACAAAAAGCTTGGTTTTCATACGTCTCGCTGGTGTACTACAGAGATCAACCAACAGCACATGTAAAAGGTGTCCTTACATTACTGGTTGCTACCCATGAATCCAGATTTCAGTCTTGTTGGGAGTTGTGCAGCACATCTCTGAGAAGCTGAATCTCTTCAGACATGCCCTTTAATTTTCCCATTCAGTACGGAGGGAAATAAAATGCAAAATAGGCACGGATTTCTATATAAGCAGGTTTGCAGCCTCAGGTCTGTAATGACTTGAAATTTCTAAAGCTCATGTTAAGAAAGACAGAGACACATACATTACAGAAAGTCAGAGAGCCACTAACTCTAAACCAAGATCTGTCTTGGAAGGGGGCAAATGCAGTAAGAGCAATGTTGCAGGCCATCTGCCCCAAAACACAAACAGCCAGTGTCTCCCTGCTCTCCGCTCTACTACACGATCACCCTGGCAACATCAGCACTCTAGAGGCATGCACTAAAATTGCTTAAGAGAATGGATTTTTTCGGTGGTTTAGGTAGTTTAGAATCTTAACTATGAATTCATTTCAGCTCTGCAAGCTGAGATGAAAGGTGCAAAAAGCTTTAATCCAAATATAAAAGTCCCAAAGGAAATTTCTCTGTCAGCAGCAAAGTACTTGCTGGTAGAGGTGGCTCACAAACCCTGCAGCACTGTAGCTCCCGCGGCCCTGGCAGGGGAGGCAGCTGGGCCAAAGCTGGCTGTGCAGGGGTGCACAGGCAGCCTTGTGCCATGGCCGTCCTCTGGTGGCCCTGGAGCCTTTTGGGCCAGCTTTACCCTGAACAGTTTGATGGCTCTTCTCTCTCTTCTTTCCATGTTCCATTATTTTTTCAAGGAATTCAGAGCTGCTGCAGCTCACCCCTGCTTTCTACGCTATGTGTGGAGCAATGCTGACCAAATGATGTGTCTTCCAAAGGGGTAACCTTTGGGACTCTTTTTGGGTCTTTAATAACCTTTATCACTACCAGGACAGCATAAAGGAGGCTTTATGGTACAGGTTACTGACCTATTTTTGATATTTATTTCTACAGAATGACCTTTTCTTTTGCTTGAAGTTTTACACTGCTTATTCCAACTATTCTCCAAGTATTGCGCTAGAGCTGGAAATAAAAACGGAGGGTGATAATATAAATGAAGATCTGGCACCCCTCATTTTAACAAGGCAAAAAAAGCTCCTTTGTTAGTCCTCTCTCTTCCAAAAGAAGAAAATCTCTCCTCTTTTTTTCCAACTCTGATTGCTTTAAAAGACAGGACAGAAGGAAGACAGCTGGCAATGGCTATAGCTATCTACCTGCTCTCCTCAATATACAGCTTTGGGCATTCATTTAAATGTCAGGCTTGGTCCTACCTCTGCAATAGATACAAAACTGTTTTTGTTGAATTTATCAGTAGATCTCACACTGTTTATTTATGAATGTCTTTATTTCATAACCACTGTTTAAAGAAACAGCAGAACTCTCCAAATGTGCATCCTCAGTTTTTTGAAGTCAGAAATATCATATCTCTTCGTGAACAGTTTTATCTGACCGTATTTGAGGTCAGACCAGTCCTCCTCTTTGTAACTCCACTACTTTCTTGGAAATTTTATGGGAACTCTTCACAGAATCACAGAATCACAGAATCACAGAATGGTAGGGGTTGGAAGGGACGTCTGGAGATCGTCTTGTCCAACCCCCCCCTGCTTGAGCAGGTACAACTCAGCAGGGTGCACAGGACCGCATCCAGGCGGGTTTCGAATATTTCCAGAGAAGCAGATTCCACAACCTCCCTGGGCAGCCTGTTCCAATGCTCTGTCACCCTCACAGTAAAGTTTTTTCTCATGTTCAGCTGGAACTTCCTGTGTTCCAATTTGTGCCCATCGCCCCTTGTCCTGTCATTGGGCACCACTGAGAAGAGTCTGGCCCCATCTTCTTGACACCCACCCTTCAGATATTCATAAGCATTGATAATATCCCCCCTCAGTCTTCTCTTCTCCAGGCTGAACGAACCCAGGTCTCTCGGCCTTTCCTCATAAGAGAGGTGCTCCAGTCCCCTGATCATCTCTGTGGCTCTCCGCTGGACTTGCTCCAGCAGTTCCTTGCCCTTCTTGCACTGGGGAGCCCAGAACTGGACACAGTACTCCAGATGTGGCTTCACCAGGGCGGAGTAGAGGGGGAGGATAACCTCCCTTGACCTGCTGGCCACACTCCTTTTGACGCACCCCAGGATCCTGTTGGCCTTCTTGGCCACAAGGGCACAGTGCTGGCTCACCTTCAACTCTTTTACATTTTCTCTTGAGATTTAACTTTCATATAACCTGCCATTTTCTTTGGTTTGCTTTTTTATTTTCACAGGGGATTCAGAAATAAACCTTTGCCCAAAGACCCTACATGAAAATTATTGAAAAGGCAACCGAAGCTGACCTGAATTACATTTACTTCCATGGTTCGTATGGTACAAAGAAGCCATACTTGGGAATTAATTTTTCTCTATTTGGTAGCAATTACAGCACATCCAGAGACTACACCTATCCAATAGCCTAACCTGCAAAAATAATGATTAAACATTAAAATACTTACCAAAACAGTGTATTTAAGCAACTTGTCCATTGTTTACAGAACAACGTGAGAGAAGTGACAAAATAATTCATTGCTGTCTTATCTCTGTTTCTTTTAACTTTTCTTGAGGTATATCTTTGCCCTGTGGAATGGGCTGTTGCAAGGTCTGTACTTCATAAGGCCTTAAAATTGGAAGCTTGTTATGAGCAGGCATTTTGGTGATGAATGCCAATCAGGGCTTTCAGCATAGGTCACTTTTCAGCACCTGGTTACCCAGCGAGCAGCTTTCTGTATCACAGCACTTACTGTCTCACCTGCAGTGACAGTCACTCAAAATGGCTCCAGTGATTCAGACCTTTTTTTTTTGAGAGTATCTCTCCAGGTCTGATTGCAGCACAGGGACATAAAGCTACAAAATAATCCCTCTAATTAATTTAAGCTGCCAACACTCTGATTCAAGTCAAAGGGGAGGTTGTCTTAGAAAGTTATATGTGCACTGGCTGCCTATCAACTGTGGCTACATTAACCTGTCTTTCCTGTTCAATTCAACTCTACTAGTCTGGTATAAAACAGGGCAGAAGGAGGCAATGCTCCATTAGAGCATTTAAGCACTTCAGTTTGCAGTCCCTGCACTGTTCCATTGAAGTTAATGTTACTTTTCTCTGTATTTGGACTTACAGGTATGCAGTTTGTCAGTTTGTCCTTACCTTGAGTTTAAAGAGTTTTGACACCTCCTTTAATGTTCATGTAAATTGACACAGAATGTTAACATACATAAAATCCAGCCTGCTCTAGATGGTATTTCTGAATATAAAGATAAAGCAAAGAATATACAGGGACCTTGATTTGGATAGAATGGCTGCATCCTCTCTTATGGAAATACGTGAGATCGGAGTCTGACAGTTTTTCTCCTCCCAGTATCCATTGTAACTAATTTTTACATTGCTTTTTTTTGCAGTCTAATAAATCACAGTTAGCTATGTAGGCTGATGTAATGTCTCTGTAATGCTCTGAGACAAGTGCTGGTGTGTTAGTTATGAAGATGAGAGTGTGTATGCAAGCACTCATTAACGTTAACTAATGAATCCTCTAACAAAGTCACACACAATTGAGAGGAGTATAAGTTACTGGAGCCTTGAGGCTTATTGCACTGATACGGTGGGCTTTCAGGGAAGGGTTTTTTGTTTGTTTCTGTTTTGATTGAGTGAAACTATTCACTGCCTCCCTTGCTTTGTAAGAGGCAACAGTCCCTGAGTATATTTCTAAACTGAGCTATGGTTTATGGGAGACCTGACTTTTACATGGAACACAAGCCAGATTTGCCTGAGAGTGATCTGAAATGCAGCCTCACTGTGCTGTAGCAGTAATAAAACAATGTGATCCTGCAGAGATATACAGATGTACTTTTCTGAATACATGAGTGACCTCATAGCACCATTGAAAGCCCCTAAAAGCTACATGAAGTAGGTCTTGAAAAACAGTCAGTCCCTTGAAGATCTCAGGGAAAACACAGATGAGCTTTGGTTTCTGCAGAGGCTGGGAAACACAGTAGGTTACAGGGAGTGAAAGTACCGTGGAAAGCTGGCATGAGCCACTCTCTTGTCTTGTGAAGACTCTTTCCCCTTCATTTCATAGTTTCCTTATAGCTATAGAGAGCTCTTCTCATTGTTTGTTTAGGGAACATTTTTTTCTTCAGATGCAGTGATCTTCTCTAGCTTCCCACTTGAGAAATGACCTCTACAAGGGGAGGATTGTGGCTACTTAATTTTTGTATTCTTCATTACATGCTGTATTTATTTCAGAAATCAGTGGGTCGGGGAGAAAGAGAGGAGGCAGCATTTTTCTCAAAAGCTGCTGAGCAAACTCAGGGGAAGAAGCTTCAAGAGACTTCAGGAACAGGGGAGGCAAAGCTGGAATCTGGAGTCTGCACGCTTTGTTGCAGCTCAGAAAGTTGTGGAGAGTCAAAAACTGATCCTAGAAGCAACAAGCAGCTTGCAAAGACTGTCATAGCCATATGCCACTAGTTTACAATCCCATTTTATTTCCATTTCCTCTTATTTTGTTGTTTTGACTTTCCCTTATTTAAAGAGTTTGAGATTTTAGTCTAAGCAGATCTCTTTCAAAGCTCTTCTGTAAAGACCTGGCCAAGCATGCAAGATTACAAAGCATTTCCAGGGAACACTGTCCAGGCAATGAAAGAAGTGGAAAGCTGAGGATAGCTCATAACATCAATAATTTCAAAAGGAGCAAAAGTGAGAGGTCTTATGGAGTAGGATTTGGGCACAAGAGAGCTGGATAAAATTTCCAACATCACCATGTGGCAATTCACTTAATCCGTCTCACAGTCTATGCCTCCACCTGTACACTGGGGATGTATGCTCTACTTCCTTGGACTTTTTTGTTACTAACATGAATAAAGTGTTTAATTTACTGATTGATATTCCTCAGAAGCACTGAGAAGAGGGGGTTAATTGTTTGAAACCTTTTCAGAAATCCAATCTCCCTTCCCCTCTAGCATCAGTTCGAAGCCACAGAGTTAGCAGAAGTAATCTCCAAGGCGTGGTGAATTCTCCCTGCTTAGATTGTCCTCAACACAACTGGAGGACAGAGCAGGTTCCCTGCCAAGCGCACAAGGATGTGTAAGGAGAGGATGCATCTTCCTCTTTCTGTCTTATTAAGTCATATCTACACAGCTAAAACAACGTATTTTTGCTGCCAAATAGTCTTGCTCTTCTTTCAGGAATAGGATAGCAATACCCATTTTGATTGTGGGGGAGTATGAAAACTGGCAAGCTCTGAGGGAACAAACACAAGCATTAGAGTGCACATTATGCACAAAATGAGCTGCCTTCAGAAAGCTGGCTGACTTAGCATTAGCCAATGTATATTTAGAATAAAACATTGCCAGTATACATGGAGTAACCTACCAAGTAAACCACATACCGGCATAAATAAACGAGACTCCAACATTAATAAAGTACATAAAGAAGCATACCTCTAGCATTAGCAAGCAACTGCTATGTTCAATCTGGATTTCATTGAGGATTCATTTGAGAGTTTAAGTTAGAAAACTAATCCTGACATCTCATCGTGACTGAATACAATTTTCTCCATGCTTCTCTTTATGTGACCAGAAAGTTATATGTTTTCATTAAAAATCCTTCCTAACTGAGACAGCTTGGAGTAGAAAAGAAAGAGAATTTCAAAAAAAGTTGACTCTTGGAAGAGCAGTTCTCATGAAAGCAGATCCTTCACTGTCCTACATTTTAAACCATTTCTAAAACCACAAAGTAGATCATGGCACAACTGGGTTGACGTTCTGCTCTAAGGAACCATTACTATAAGCGTTCATAAGTGGGCAATGAGCCCAAGCATAGGAAGACCGTCCCCTCTGCCCCCCATATCCCTGGTATGGCAAACTGCACCATTTTTACTAAAAATACCAGGATATATTTCTTACAAAAACATAAAATAAAGATAAAATGTTAAAATCTCCCCTTTCTCTTAAGGGACAAAAGGAATGAATACAACAGCTGGCTGTCAAAGAGAAAAGCAATAAAATCTCCATGGAAATAAAATAATTTATAATTTGCTTGATTTTAGCCATCATCCTCTTGTTTTATAAACCAACATAACTGGAACATAATGTGGAAGTTGCAAATGGGCCAAAGAAAAACCGAATACCAACTCCCCAGTAGTTTCAGTTTGGGGAAAAAAAAAAAGGCTCCTAGTGAGGACACACCTCCCTAGACTAGCAAAGAGCTCCACTTACTGGCAGATGCAGTCCCTGAATTATTGCTTCCCACTTAATTACTGAGCCAAAAGTAAGCAGCAATAAATCAATTACCCAGTCGATCAACCCAGAATGAAAGAATTACATTACTTGAAAGTACCCGGTGACAGCTCACATCCTTTCAAATATACTTCCTGGTTTGAAATGAAACTTCTACTATGAAGAAGTACATGGATAAAATGTAAAGTGCCACTTAGGCAAAGTGGTGAAGCAGAGTGAAAAATGATACAAAAACCACTGGAGTCTTTCACCTGCCATTGGTGGGTCTTGGCTCGGCTCCAACAAGAAAGTAAGGGTGAGGATTTGACACTACCAGTACTTTCTGTGAACCCTAGATTATTATAGTCTGGTATATTGACATTTTGTGGTCAGAAAATTAATCCAGATTACTCATAATCTGCCTATGTTTTGGCATATTGCAGTGCACAATATATGCAAGTTACAGATTTTTTCCAAGGCAGCATAATGCTGCATAAAAATATGCTGCTCTTTGTAAATTGTTTTGTAAATTGCCTTTATGAGTATTCTCCCACATCTTTATCTTTCATTATAACATTATTCTTTTCACCTTTACAGCAAAGTTGAATATGGCCAGTAATTTTACCCAACACTTCTTCAAAAGCACCTCATCAGTGTTCACTCATGTGGATGAAATTACATTTCATGGTGTACAACAGGATATTTTGCATGTAATGAATGATCAAAAACTATTTTGCTCTATGCCAGAAGCAAGTATAAAAGTATATGACTCTTCACATTCATTTCATTAAAAAATTAAAATTGATTTTCAAATACCTGGGAGGATCCTGTGGAATAACACAGTGATAGAGGACTATAACCCTTTGCTAAGAACGAGATAAGAATGATAAATGTTCAGGAGAAACAGGACACGGATCAGAGATCAACCAAAAATATTTTAAAGGACATTAATCATAAACTATTTACGTACCATCAACTCAGATTACACAAAGTGCATACATAACTGGCAGCAAAGTTAATTCAATGAATTTTACCAAGATCACTATGAAAACATTCTGATTTTTTCAATTAGCTGTCTAAATTGATTAGGCTTTTTTTGTGGCAAGGTTTTTCAATCAATCAATGAAGGACAGATTGTGACCCATTGCTAGCACTTCATACAGTGTATGCACAGTCTGCTGTGTCACAGGGACTGCTGATAAACTGGTGTTCTCTCTATCCTTTAAGTCAATGCATACCCCTCAATAAGCAGATAGTCCTGAATGAGCCATTGGAATAGCAGTGCTCTCAGGCCCGGGAAGCATTTCATGTGGAAAATTTATTGGAGACAGTGTTCAACAGGCATGAACTTAATGATAACATAGGTGCTCTCTTAAATTTGGCCTTTGATTGTTTTTATCCCAGAAGCAATGGGAAGAGTTTAGAAAGCTCTGTTCTTTCCCTTGCTGTGTTGAGCACTGTTCCTTTCCAATCAAACTACTCAGACTTTGGCTAATTGCATGCAGTTTTCCACCATCATGATGGTCTGTCTTGTCTTTTACAGGTATTTAAGTTTTGACTTTTCACACATACTTAGGAGCAATGTCACTATACTTGAGATCAGAATCAGCCCCACACAGGCATTTGCTTAAAATGCACACAGATGGGAAAGTAATAGTATCTCTTTTGTCTGGCCTGTTTAATTAGCTCCTTGGCAATACTACTACAAATGGAAACCTATCTTTCTGGTGCCTTGGTTAGCGTCTGACATAAAACACTTTCTAAAAAAAATCTTCAAGGAAACATGCATATAGGAATGAA
>WAAD01013652.1:8579-30052 GCA_013389945.1 Fregata magnificens
TAACAATCTACAATTTTTGCAAATAAAGTGTAGTAGTACCTTTTTCTGAATTTAATGTAGTTATATGTAAGACAGTAGGAAATGTTGTAATAAGTCATTGCAGACAATACTGACAGTTCTGAAAAGGGTCAGTTAAAAAAACCTGATAATTTGCCTTTGAAAAGAGGGAAAGAGGGCCTTCACATGGCCACTGAAATCTACAAAACTACAGCTTACATATTACTAGAGGCTTCAGTTCTGGGAACCAGTTAGTTATTACAACGTACATAATTGTTTTCAGGAATTAGAAGATAAATCTGAACTAGTGCCTGTAAGTACTGCAAGTAGATGAATTTGATAGGAAATGAAGGGTGATGTCTGGGGAATTGGATCGAACCAATTCTCAAATACCCCAGCTAACGTGCTTGTGCACCTATTTTTATGACATCAAGTAAATACAGTAGAGCTAAGTCATACAAGAACTAGGTCATGCAAAGAAAGCCACAATTCATCTGGAGTGTTTTTTCTCTATAACACTTTATTANTCTGCCTCCTCCTACAAAGCCAGTGCAATATTTCTCTAGGTACTTCTGTAGTTAGACAGCATTTTCCATATATGCTTATGAACTCTTACAACACTGATTAGGAGCTAGATTTATTCTCTTAACGTTCAGCTCTGTTGCAAAGGTTCTTGCCTTTTGATAGAAGAAGAGAGACATTTCCCGATCCACAAGGAAGTTATGGTAGATGATTGCAAGTCTTGTGTAAATCTTCAGTTGAGCTTTTTTATTGCCCAGGTCCATGGCAGCAGCAAGTGCCAAATGATAATAGCCTGCTGCATCAAAGGGATCCTGAAATAAGAGACACAAAGATAGTACCCTCTATAGTACAACCGGTGTAAGAGGACATCCAAGCTCAGTTTATTAGGTATCAAACGAGAATAATATAGATTCTGAACTTCAGTAGGTTTTCCCACTTCATTATTTACATTCTAAATGCATAAAAACAGAATGTGGTAAAACCTGATGTTATGAAACATTACTCAATGTAACAATTTTCTGCAGCAGTTTTTGGTATTTCTTACCTTAAGGTCATAGAATATAATGTCTCCTAAGATCAAGTACACCTTGACGTAATACAGTGTTTCCTCCTCAAACTCCAGAGGAGAGGAACAGAGGGACAAGGCCTTTAAATAAAAGTGTTCAGCTAGTTCACAGTGACCCAAATGATGATGGATGGCAGCCAGCCGATGATAAGCTATTCGTTCATTTAGCTGATTTCCTAGTGAGATAATGTATGAGTCAGGATAAAACCAGAGAGACAAAGTAGTCAAATTGTCTCAAACCAGAATACATCTATGCTATTTTTTGTTTTACTTCTATATGGCATTTGCTGATCTTTTGTTGATTAAAACTAGTTTTGCTCAAGAGATACATGGCCAAAACCTGCCCTTTAAGAAAAATCCCACAGAATTCCTGAATTTCCCAGTGTAGGATTTGACGGTGTCTGGGATTTTCTTAAGAAATAACTACATTCGTATCTCTCATGTATAGATATGCACACCTTGTGCATACTTACAAAGAATACAAATAGATTATTTTGAAAGTATAGTAGCTAATGGGATTAAAGACTCCCTTGCCCCTCCCAGTACATACTTTACATCAAAAGTTATGACAAAAAGATGATTTTCAGACTGATCAAAATGACCTGTCTGTGCATGTATGGAGGGGTGAGAGGGTTCTTAATCAGTTGAACAGCTCTCAGATTTGAAGAATAGTCACTTTGGAAACTAGCCCTATCGTTTTTGACTACTTTTTTCTAGGTCAGTTCACCAGCAAGGCTATGTGCAAATCTGAAAGAAATATATGACACTCAAAAGCCTCTTAGGACAATATTATTCATTGGTATTACAGCTTAGCTGTGAGAACACTCAGTTTGGACTTGGAGTCCCAGGTTTAATTCTGTGCTCTACCAAAGGTTTTCCATATGAGCTTGGAGTTGGAAGAGACAGCGATAAAGTTGTTCATTCTTGAATGGAAGCAAAAATAGCAATGATAGTATCATTATGAAATCCTGGCAAGAAATCTAACGGAATTCAAAGGAAGAAAGCTTTTTAGAATTCTGCCTTATTTTGGAGATATCAGTAATAATCAGCTGTAATTGAAATTGGTCTTACCTAAATTTATACTGAGCACAAGTGATGCTCTTGCATATTCCAGACTTTCCTCATAAGCCTTCAGATTCACCAGCAATTCCACCAGTTTATTGCATAATCTGAGTTCAGTGTTTTTGTTGCCAGTCTTAACAGCAAGTGGAAGAGCCCTGTCCTGAAATGCACAAAAACAGCTTAGGTACTGCTGAACCCCAAGATGTGCACTGACAGGCTTCCATTTATATCATATCAAGCAATTTCTGGTTTTATTTTGCTCTTTGCATAAGGCCTATCTTACACCAGAGTTGCAGCAGGTGAAATCTATTAATACCATGACAAAGTACTCAGGTGCAATAGGTTATAAACTGTTTGCTGAGAGGATCAGCTTTTGGTTCAGCATTTGTAGAACACCTGATGTGATGGCAGGGTACATAACTATCAATGCAGTAGAAAAACTGCACAAACCCGGTAGAAAGTCACTGCTTTCTCCTTTTCCCAAGTACCATTGAAAAATATGTCTCCAGCAGCTTCAAACAATTCCATTCCTAAATTTGGATCTCCTGTGTAAAGAGCAGCATTCTGAGCAACCTGAAAACAAGGAATGGGGAAAGAAAGAAAGAAAATCTTGGTTACTTCTTGGTAAAAAAAAAAAAATTATTAGCAACTGAAAAAAGATCTTGTAAGGCCTCTCATTATAAGATAGGAAAGGCTATATTTCATGGGACCACGCTCGGTCTTTTTGGTACCCTGGTTTTGAGCAGGCCAATGGCAGATGCTGAAGAGGGAACATAAGGACCTGAGCACACAGTGTTATGGTCTCCCTTTTTCTGGCAATAGTACCCTGCTACCTTTGTCAGCACATGGCACTCTAAAAACCAATAGTGCATTTGATAGCTGCAACAGGTTAAATGTAATTAAATTGCACTTATGGAACTAAATTCTAATTGCAAGTTAGATATTGCTAACGGTGCGGATTTAAAAGCCTGTGAAGTGAATTCTGTAAATAAATACAGCTCCACTATCTTGTTATTCTGAAATAAATATATGCCATGTTAGCAAAAAGGACTTCATGAAAGGCAGCATGCATCCCCCCCAAAGCAAGGATACCAGGATACTCAGTTACTGACAGGATAAGTAGTAATGAGAAAAGGGACTTACACATGAATTGAAGAATCTTGCTTTGGTTTTGGGATCTTAAGTTTTCAAGTTACTTTCAATTAATACAAGTCCAGCTCTCTACTTAAGCACAATGGCAGCAATCCTTTTCAGCCTGTTTTGGCTTCAGGCACCTAAGGACTCTATTGCATCACATTTTTTGAAGTTATTTTACATGCAGGTTAAGATGTGATGACTTGCACAAATTACTGGCACAGCAGTCAACCTTTTAGTGGGCAGATTACTGCTTTGAGGCTTTCCTCATGGAGAGGCACTGACTTTGCTCTAAATACCAGGTTCCATACATGCACAGTATGGAATACACATACATGTCCCTAGCCACTCCTCCTCTTGGAGGAAATAAAGCAGATGGAGAAAATCATCCCACATGCTGATTTGGCTTTTGTACCACTAGGTGACTGACTTGGGGGCTATCAGCTAAAATCATTTAGTAAAAGAAAAAAGAAATAACAGGCCTATAACACAGTCCCTTCCTGTGAGCACATTTATTCAGTTTTTCTGGTATGTATTCAAAAATCTAACTTACTTGAGAGAAAAAAAAATCATTAAAGTAGCCCCACATATTGTGTCTGAGTATATTCTAAACACGAATGTGTTTCCTATGTTTTCCTGCTACTTTGTAGAATTTTTTCAAAACATCTTAACAACAGATGTGTGATTATTTTATTTAGAGATGTTTTGGTACCACTTACACACCAGCCAAGACTCAGATCTTACTATATCAGGTTCTGTATACATCCTGCACTACAAAGCAGCACTGTCCCTTACAACAGGAGAGAAGTATTTTTAACCCCTTTACAAAACCAAGAAACTTAATTCCCCAAATACTTCAGTGAATGGCTAGAAGCCATACAGACCGAGTCAGATCTGGGCTGCAGTGCAGCTCTGAGAAAGACTCCAGATCGTCCAGTTTCAGCAGCCACAAGGGCTAGATTGCCCCTTCAGGTCATCTTTCAGTCTGTGTTAGCACAGCAGTAGAAGCAGCAGCAGGTCCCAGTTGGTTGCGGTGGGTCCGAGGTGTGCGAACCACACACCTCCTGTCTCGCTGTTGCAAAGGCGGCAGCAGCAGCTCCAGCTGGCTCTGTGCCGTGCTATGCACAGCCACAGAAGGAAAGCTTTAGATGCTTTGGAAATGCTTCCTGAAAAAACTACTCTCTGTTTTCCTGGGGATCTTGCCCACAAGCCAACATGCTAAGATGATTATTATCTGTTATCCACCAGCACGTAGCATGCATACGTGGTTTGATTGCTGTGATGCTGTAGAGCTAGTAGACGATGAAGAAATACACATAATAAATACACAGAGCAGGCACTAAGAAAGGTCACTGCCCAAAATCTTTCCAGAGTCAAGCAACAGATTAAAATAGAATGCCACCAGAAAATGCTGAGACTTTCAGCTGTTAAGCATTACATAAATGGTGTTACTATATGTTCAGAACATCAGTTAGCAAAATCTCTGGGATTGTTATATTGAATTACTTACTCTCTTACCATGCCACCTGCACCATGCTGACAACAGGTGCATGTCTGTAAGTGTTGACAACATACCTGAATATAAAGATCCACAAGCTCATTCTGCCTCAGAACATAATATATCTTTCCTGCCCGTAGCCAAGCGTATGCCTCTTTCTCTTTTTTCTGGAGATCTATAAATATTCCAAGGCTTCTTTTGGTATATTCCAGAGCTGACCTGTAAGCCCTGAAACAGGGGAAAACTGCTAATCACTGAGGGGCTCTTCAGAATTGGCAACGTTTTTCTTCATAATGAAAAAAAGCTTTATGTTAATGCAAAAAACAATCTGTTTCCTCTATTCAATGCACAAGTATAATTTCTCAGCTATATTCCATTACTAACTAGCAAATTTGGTCTTTTTCCTCTTCCTTTTTTTGTTCAATCTATGTTTCCTGTTAGATTATTATCACATTATATTATTTCAGGATAGTATGTGCTATTATCAGGTAGCCTGCTAAGGTTACACAGCCAACATTATTTGGGAGCTAGGCTTCTAGGCGAGGAGCAGGGAGTTGGACTCGATAATCCCTTGGGTCCCAATGGGTCCCCTTCCAACTTGGGATATTCTATGATTCTATCATAAATTCCATGTACTACATGCACAAAGCAGCAGCTTCTCCAGCTAGTGAAATGCTTCTGCAAATTCCAGGTAGTTTGAAATCTTAACCAACTCCTTTGTCTTCAGCCTCTCCAAAGGATTTTCACCAACTATCTCATTAAACAGCAGTGAACAAAGCAAAATAAATTAGGTGACATATTAGGAAAGTTAGATACTTGGACTGCAGTCACTAAAAGCTAAAATAATCATCTACTCTCTTTCCACAACTGAGGATATTTTTTCTATCCTTACTGAGGCATGCTTGAAAATACCTGAGTCTAAAGTGACTCCCTGAAGTGAGATACAGTAAGGGGGGGGTGGGGAGGAAATCAGAGAAAGCTTCCTTAAACACCACTTTTAAAATTGTGTAGAGAAACCTGTAAATTTCCCCAGCATCTATTAGTTACTAAAAATTGACTTGTGCAGTCTGTTTTTTCAATAAAGCAAAGGAGAAAATTGGTATTCTGAAAATAAGAGCAGTATAGAAATTGCTGGAGACTGAACTATGCAGTTTTGCATATAGGATTTGTGCTTATATAAGTTTTGAAAAAAGCATTTCCTCACAGAGAAACACTTACATAGACACAATTTGATGTCTGACCTGTTTGGAATATGTCATTTACTTTCTAATGGAAAAATTGTCTTGTAAAAATCTGTCATCACAAACAAGTCACCTGCCAGCAATAATCCTAGAGCTATAGCAGTCATCAAATGTTGCATAACTCTGTATGTTGTATAATTATATAACATGTATAAAACTTTTTAAACATATTTACATAGATTTTTAAAATAATTTGGCTCTTGAAGTGGTGCTAATCCCTGCTGAACATCTTGTCTCCCTTGAGAGATGAGAGTTACTTAAAAAAATAAAAAAAAACCCACCAAAAAACCCCAACAAAAAACACAAGAGGAGTCTCCACTAGCACTGGACCCTTCAATTCTGATAAAGTGTATTGGCAAAGGAGAGTGAAAAAAACGGTCATATTCAGCTTATATCCAGCTCTGGAGCCCTCAGCACAGGAAAGACATGGACCTGTTAGAGCGGGTCCAGACGAGGGCCATAAAAATGATCACGGGGACGGAACACCTCTCCTGTGAAGAAAGGCTGAGAGAGTTGGGGTTGTTCAGCCTAGAGAAGAGAAGGCTGCGGGGAGACCTTATTGCAGCCTTTCAGTACTTAAAGGGGGCTTATAAGAAAGATGGGGACAATCTTTTTAGCAAGGCCTGTTGTGACAGGACAAGGGGTAATGGTTTCAAACTAAAGGAGGGTAGATTTAGACTGGCTATTAGGAAGAAATTTGTTGCAATGAGGCTGGTAAAACACTGGAACAGGTTGCCTAGAGCGGTGGTAGACGCCCCATCCCTGGAAACATTCAAGGTCAGGTTGGATGGGGCTCTGAGCCACCTGATCTAGTTGAAGATGTCCCTGCTCACTGCAGGGGGGTTGGACTAGATGACCTTTAAAGGTCCCTTCCAACCCAAACTGTTTTATGATCCTATGATTCAGCTGTTGCAAAAATTGAGATCCTTTAGCATGACAGAAACATTACAATCCAAGTAAAAGCAAAGTCATTCAGCATGTCTTACCTTTCTGTTCCTAAAGACAAATAGAGCTGACTAATGGTTTCCAAAATTTGTCCCTCCAGAACTTTGTTGGACATCTTTCTAGCTAAAGATAGTTGATATTCATTGTATATGACACACTGAGCCTCATTGGGAACAACTGTACTGTAGAACTGGCACAGCAGTTTAATTGCTTGTAGTTGACCTAGGAGAATAGATTGGAAATACTAACATGAATCTCTATTTTAAAATGAAAGTTAAATTAGTTTTAAAATAATTCATGCTTACTGTTTCACAAATTCAGCACAGTCAATGAATAACAATATAAGTCATATCAAGAAAATTCCACTGCCAGTTTCTTCACCGTCAAAGTTAAAAGAGGTTACTTCAAACTAGATCTCCAAAATAAAATAATAAAACAGTCACCTTACCTGTATAAGCTGCCTTAATCATGGTAGCAAGAATAAATAAAGCACGGGTCTTCTAAATACAAATTTTACATAAAAGTAATCCAGATCACCAATTGTTTTCATACCTTTAAACTCAAGTCTGGTGCTGTTTGTACTACCAATGATATCATAACTATTGTAAATATTATTGAACATAGAAATCTCTAGACTTTTTACTAATTATTTAGGGTTTTTTCTTAACATTTCATTTTCTCTACCATTTCTGACAAACCTAAGTACCACCAGAAGAGCAAGCCCACGTGTATTTATTTCTCCACCATTATGGGACAGAGCAAAGATTTCAATCACTTCGATAGCTATCACATAACTGGACATAAAATGTTGTTTAAGGAACAACTATAATATACCTAGGAACAACTATAACATACCTGTATAACAAACATTCCCAAACAGGGTACATTTTGTAACTTTGTGAGAAAAAAAATGTACTTACTTTCCAGATGACTTGTCTCCATTGCAACTAAAAAAGCCCATTCATAATAAAACCTTCCTTTTTCTCTTTGAGTTCCACCAACATAGTAACGTCCCAACTGAAGGAGGACTTGGATAAAGTCTTGCCCACAGTCCATACTTGGAAGTTTGGAGAATAGCTTCACTGCCCTGATATAATAATGTTCTGCCAGCTTGCTGGCTGCTGCCTCCAGGCAGAGTGCCCCAAAATTAGCCAGGGCTATAGCTTGGTTATGGGTCATATTGGTCTCTTCTGAAAGATGCAGTGCTTTGTAGTAGCTCTCAGCAGCTTCTTTTGTATTGTTTGTTCTTTTCAAAGCAATAGCAAGCATGTTATAAGCAATGCCTAGTTGTTGAGGATTGCTCCATGAAGAGTCTACAACAGCATTTAAAATGGCTAAAGCCACATCATACTGCCTGTAAAGAATGTATAACCAAGCAAGTGAAACCAAACAGTTGATAGTTTCTTCTGGCTTAGCAGAAACACAGTCCAGTGCTTTCGTCATGTAAACAATGGCTTTTCCATACCATTTGTGGTGGCTATACAGTTTTGCTAAGCAAAGATAGATAGTGCTGCATAGTCCTTGCTGCTCATTAGCAAACACAGAGGGAAGTGCTTGTATGAGGTAAGGTGCAATTTGGGATGGGAGTATTTGTCCAAGTTTTCTCAGGCTGTAGAGCTTGGGAGCATTTTTGATGACTAAATCAATCCTTTTCAAGGAATCCATTAAAGTACTGGAGCTCTGGGAGGAGGCAACCTTTATGCAACTTAGTACAATGTGTGGCAAACACTTTTCATTGTAGGACTCTGCTAGTTTGAAATAACAGTTGTTTGATAAGTTGTTTTGTAAACCCAAGTCATTAAGCAACAGTTGAAACCTTTCCAAGAATGGTAGTGCCTCTTCATGCTGTTTGCGTGCACTGTAATGTTTTGCCAGCAGAAAGCATGCTCTTGCCTCTGCATGTTTGTTCTGGCTCAGAATTGCCCTCCTCAGAGCATACTTTAGAATATCTGACTCCAGGTCAGCACTGCAAATGTAGTTGGGAATTCCCATGAGAAGAGATGTAGCCTTTTCAAAAACATGAGCACATTTTTCTTTGTTCTTCTGTGTCAAGTAGATGACTGTTAGATTTGTATAAAGAGCAATTACAAAGTACAAATCACTAAACCCTCCAGCTACTGCTCCCAACGCTTCCTCAAAATACACCCGAGCTTGGGAGAACTTTAGCTTTTTAACACTGAGCCTGCCTAAGAGAAAGCATAGCCTTGCTAGTGCCCAGGACATACCTGCTTTCTTTGCTGCTTCCCTTGCTAATCCAAAAAAGCTAACCAGTTGTTCTTCTTCTGAAAACCCATAAAACATGCTATTGATAAATGTATAGGAGAAGTCATACAGGTTTTTGAAGTTTCTGTCATACTCTTTCCTATTTAAGAAGAGTAACAATGACTCAAAGATGTCAGATGCTTGAACATCATCTTGATGTACGTGGAAGCAAGGTCCTTCAGGTGGAGGAAAGATTTCCTTATTTGGAGAGCTAGCAGAATCCTTTCGTTCTGTAGTTGGCTCTTCTGCCTGAGTGGCCTCCAATTTCTTGAAGTTCTTCAGGAATTCTTCTATCTTGCCATTCTTGCTAGTGGATCCTGTGCTAGAATGTGAAGATGGAATTTCTGAAATTCAAAAACAAATTACAGATCACAACTTCATGTGTGCACGCACACAAAGATCTTTGATGGACCAACAAAAACATTTAGCAATAGAAGACGCTGTTAGGAAAACATTATGTAAACATACTGCGCTTTCTTAACAGTATGTCTGGGAGACAAGCCAAAGGTGGGGAAAGAGACAGATCAAGAAGGATCAGGGAGGAACAAGCGTGGGAGACTGGAGGAGTAGCGATAAACAGGACTTAGCACATGTAAGCAGGTTGCTGATCAGTACGCTTGCCTAGCCAGGCCCTGTGCCTGATCCAACACTAATCCCACTGAAGTCCAACATTAATTCAAACTGGTTTGTGTCTGAGTGTATACTCAAAAAGTATATTCTGAGTGTATATTCTCTGTTCTTTCTGTATGTATATGAGCGAGAGAGATCTGCCAATGAATTACAATTCAGACTAGCTGGTAAGCAGGAGAAGACCAGAATCTGGAAAGACCAAAGTTCTGAACTGGAAGCTGGATAAAGGGCCCAAGGTCAGGGCATGGATACTGGATGGACTTAAGGTCTAAGGGAAATGGGAATTTGAGTGTGAGTTGAGTAAGGGTATGCCTATATCCCGACAGAAAGCTAAGGCAGGTTAGCCGGGGGCGTGAGTAAGGCTGAGCTGTTTGAGTTGTTAAGTCTCACATGGGTGCCTGCAAAGGTCCTGTTCTCCTGTCCACGTTATCTCTGTGTGGCTGCCGTGCCTGTGTAATGTGTACTAAGATTTCTTCTTTCAATCAAATACCAACCTTGATTCTCTGCTGGCACATATTAACTTTCTCAAAATTACCAAGTTCGTGGTGATTGATGTGGTCATTGATCTAAATTCTCCTAGTACTAACATTGTTGAGTATCTTACAAAGATAAAAAAGACAGACATGCCATCATTTCTTTAGTCCTCCCATTGTTATCCAGCCAAGGTAACAGGGCAGGGACTAGGGATGTAGTTTGCAGTCATAGTCAGTGTAAAGTTTACAGCTGCATACCAACAGGAGCTTATTGAAGTTGCAGATTTAGAGCTCAGTTTCCTTAGAATCTCATTTCTGGAACTGTTCAGCAGAATCATAAATATGAAAATTGGTATTTAGAAAAATGTAGTACAATACAAGTAATGATAGTGACAGCTTAGCAACTAAATGCCAAAGGGAAATAATTCTGCATCCTCATCAAAATATCTCCTTTGGGAAATGTAATTATGGGATGGAGCTTTCTAGCAGATGGAAAATCTGCTGGAATTCAAAGTCAGCACTTGCCACATGCCCCATAAACAGTATTTTGCCCTGTTAAACAACATGGGGGGGCTGGAGGGTGGTACGTGCGTGTGTCACAGCAGTAAAAATAAGTCATACAGTTTGCAGTAGAATAGCAAGGTCCAAGGAAGAGATCTGATATCAGTGAAAACCCACAATGTCTTATAGCAAAACCTAGTGAGAAGGTGTTACAGCAAAACCTAGGAAAGCAAACAATGAGAGAAGAAAGTTAGAACGTGAAGAGGCATTAGAAAGATAAAAGCTGGCAAAGATACCAAAAATATCAGAAGTTGCATTAATTTTATGTCAAAATTGTATGCGTACGAAGTATTACCACATTCATGAGCTTTCTGAAATTCTTGTTCTTCTAATTGATCTGTAAGAATGAAAAATCATGTTAGTTATGGTATCTTAGTTCTTTTTCAGTTTTAAATATCCTAAAATAAGGCTATTTTTTAGTTCGGAGTTCTTTATGTCAGAAGAATTGGATGTTGACCCGAGGAAATGGCAGGAAGATATGAAATTGAGAGGAGAAGAAATTTCTAAGTCTGACCCAAAGCTAACAGATACTAGAGACTTACCCTCCTGCTGATACAATTCACTGCTTTCTACATGGTTATCATCATGCATCTACCACTGCTCAGTAAGGTGGGGAGACATCTGCATATCACAGTTAGAATTAAAGCCAACCTGTTCTGCACGAGGGATGCATCACCACTGCATTAAAATACAAGTGGGCAGCGTAGATACAATCATTCCCCACAACCCACCCCTAAAATGAGGTAACAAAACGCCCTTAACATTACTGAAATAAGTTTTAGCATCACTCCTGGGTTGGGGGGGAATAATTATTTAGGGTAGTTTGTGTAGATAAGAGTGTCAGACTTTTGTGGCCATTCCAATAGCATGCAGATGAAAAATCCCTGTATCTATCTTTTCTTTTAAAAGGTGTATCTTTAAATTCTGTAGACATTACTACTATAGCTCTAGTTTTAAATGTTTAACATTGCACATCTGTAGGACATTTAAGAATTACTGTTTTGTGTAGAAGGTATTACAGTTGTCATGCTGCATTTCAGGATTATATTCACTGTCTTTCATACACTAGATGCAATATAAGTGGTACTGAGTGTATGAAGGATATATCTAAAAGCAGAGGCTCAGAGAACTAAGTCTATTTAAGCTGATGGAAAGCTATTTTACTAGCCTTTAAGAATGACCTCTCACTGACTGTTTACTTCTGGATCTCCTTTCTTTAAATGCTTTCCTGACTTTGGTGGATGAATGCCACAGATGTTTACAATAGTCATAACAATGCTCTGAATATCTAATTGGGGAAGTGCTCATAAGTAAATACTTCTCATTAGATTGATGCAGATGGAAGGAATCGAAAACCCATTTACTCAGATCACACAACAAAACATCAAGTGAATATTGAAAACACTTGCTCTGGGTAAGTCAAGTTATGTTGATCAATTGTGCAGTTTAAGAGAAAAAAGTGGTAAAGGTGGTACTATTAGCTGAGGAAGATGTGAAAAGAAGTTGCCACTTGTAAAGATTAGGGAGAAGATGAGATGTGGTGAAAAGTGTGCAGCAGGCAAAAATAGTAGTATGTCCATTAAGCCCGTGAGTTTTAGTAACTAATAGAGGTCTGAGCTTTTGTTCCCAGGCTTTTCATTTGAGCAAGAAAGGTGAGATGTGGAGTCATTTTGCACATTGACGTGAGTTGCATTTTGCAAGTCAGGTCTGACGTGCCTTATTGTTCACACACACACTGACTTGCAGAATTAAACCAACGCATGCGAGTCAAACCTACACACCAGCTCCTTTCGAACTGGAGCCTACAGGCCTGTCTCTAGGGTGCCGCTAATAGAGATAAAACTTTGTTAGATATTTGACAAGCATACGCGTCACCACAGAACAGCCTGTGGTGGAATAAGAAATTGCTGCTCCTGTTCAGTTCAGCAAGGCAAATATATTACACTACCTTACACTAAGTCTGTAAAGGTGAAACCCCAATTATCCCAATTAGTTTATGTAAAGCATGAGCACTTAGAGAAATAACAGCTGTATCAGAGATGATGTAGCTAAAAGTATATTTTTTTCCTTTGTATGAATAGATTTTGCTATTTTTCTATGCCTTTGAAAGTTAAATCAAGCACAAAGAGGTGTATGTTTGCATTAACTGTCAATAATTATTATGCCGCCTTTCCTAAGATGAACGAAAAGCCAGCAGTATTTGGGTGAACACAGCAGTCTGACATTTGAAAGCTTGAAGATCTGTTCAGCTCAATAACAGAGTTTTTAAAACCCTGCTGTTTAATTCACTCAAGAAAAGGACAAAAGAAGATTTGTAAATACTCTGCTGGGAAAAGTCTCCTTGCATCAGCAGGAAAGTAGCAAAGATGACATAAAGGATTTTTACATGCCATATCTATGATCAAACTGAATACCAAGATATTTTAAAGTAGGTGTAAAGGCTGGAATCTCATTGAAATAGAAAAAAAATCAGTTATAACAGGGATATAGGAACAGCACATGTATCTTGTGCAATAAAAAGGAGTAAAACTCATACTTACCTATTCGATACACAGAGCAAACATCTGTGATGGAGGTTTGTTTCAACAAATGTATCACTTCTTCCAAATTTTTCTCTTTTGAAAAAAAAGACAGCTCTTCTGCTTCAAGAAAATCCAGGTCTTGTGGCCTAACAAAGAAAGGAGCAACTTTGAAGGTGTCTGAAAGCACATTTGTCTTGAGGAGCTCACTGCATCAGTCAAATTGGAGCTTGTTAGAGAAACTAATACAATCTTTACATTATAGGTCCTGTTGTGTTCAAAATTAGTATCAGTCATATTTATAAACATACATACAAACTAGCTATGATTGCAGCTAACAGTTTCTACCATATCAGAGTAAGCTTTGCATCTGTGTCATGGTATAGCACTTTATGAGAAATATTTGTGCTTTTAATAAATTCTAAGGACATTACGGTATTGGTTTTCTAATATAAGCTTAAAATTACACATCAGATGGACCGGCAAACAACATTTAAGAGCTCCATGTTTCAGCATGGGAACAGTCCAGACATTAATACGAGCAGCCTATTTACATGATGACAATGCATGCTGAAATGCACACTTTTTACAGGTTTCTTTCTGCATTATAAGCAATTATTTCTAAGAGAAGCCACATTTGAAATAAGTTATAGCCTGTAATTGAGGGTACTAGCAAAAACAGAACTTGGATTCTTTAACACAGATCTTGAAAGACCAGTAAAAATGGAATCTTCTGCAATAGTAAAAATTCTTGGATCTTGTGATCCAAAGAATAGAGACTGAACCAGGTATAACAACCACACCAACCCCTTTTCCCAATGAGAAGCTTGGGTACAGGCTGATAACATTTTCCAACATTTAAGCAGACTTTATATTCCAATTTCTTTGCATTTGTTTTGATTAATACACACTCCGACAATTCTCACAAAAAAAAAAACCCCAACGAAACCTGAGTTTAACTTTCAGCATTTTAAAGCTCAAGAGACTAAGTCTCTTTTTGTTTATGAGTTAAATACATATAACTTACTTATCTTTAGATAAGTCCAGTTTAACATGAGTTGTCTTCACAAAACCTATTTGGCCAGTACACACATGTCTCCCAAGAAACCATTCCATGCATTCAATGAAGTAGCCAAGGATCTCGATTTTGTCCCCTTCCTGGAAACTCATCTCTTCCAACACGATACTTTCATAATTCATCACAGCTAGACAGGATCCCACTGCTGTGTAATAAGGAGATAAATAATATTTACAGATAAAGTAATTTAACAATACAAACACACTTAACAATAGCAACTCAGCAGAAGAGCATATTTAGCAAAAGACATTCCTGGAACTCATGAGTTGCACATCTGATGTGGCGAGATTTAAAGCATCCAAACCTAATCGGTTTGGTTTGAGCAATTAGAATTGTAAACAACAGCATAAAAATCCTCTTTTCCCAGCCATTAGAAAGCAAAGTCTAAAATGTTTTCAAAATTCTAGCAAATTCCATCATGAAGCAACAAAAAGAAATGTTTTAAGTCCCTACTTTCCGTCTTATGAAGGGCTCTGAACTTGGGCCATAGTAAAAACTTTTGAAGCAACTAATAAAATCCCTATTAGATAAATATACAGTTATATACCAGACAATACAGTATTAAAACTGACACATACAATAGAAAAAGCGCAAGAGCTCTCAGTCCCCAGGTGTAAGAAATCAGGCAAGGAAGGGAAGAGACCAGCATGGCTGAGTCAAGACATGCTGGTCAAACTAAAGAGCAAGAGGGAACTGCACAGGCAGTGGAAGCAGGGACAGGTATTCTGGGAAGAGTATAGGGACACTGCCCGGTTGCATAGGGATGACGTTAGGAGGGCCAAGGCATGGCTGGAGCTGAATTTGGCAAGGGATTCAAAGAATAACAAGAAGGGCTTCTACAGATATGTCAACCAGAAAAGGAAGGTNGCATGGCTTCACCAAGGGCAAGTCCTGCCTCACCAACCTAGTGGCTTTCTATGATGGAGTGACTGCATCAGTGGACAAGGGAAAAGCAATGGATGTCATCTATCTGGACTTTTGTAAAGCCTTCAACATGGTCCCCCACAATATCCTTCTCTCTAAATTGGGGAGATACAGATTTGATGGGTGGACTGTGCGGTGGATAAGAAATTGGTTGGATGGTCGCATCCAGAGGGTAGTGATCAACAGCTCTATGTCCAAATGGAGACCAGTGACAAGTGGTGTCCCTCAGGGACATGAGCCAGCAGTGTATGCTTGCGGCCCAGAAGGCCAGCCATATCCTGGGCTGCATCAAAAGAAGCGTGGCCAGCAGGTCAAGAGAGGTGATTCTGCCCCTCTACTCTGCTCTGGTGAGACCCCACCTGGAGTAGTGCCTCCAGCTCTGGGGTCCTCAACACAAGGACGTGGAAGTGTTGGAGTGGGTCCAGAGGAGCGCCACAAAAATGATCACAGGGACGGAACACCTCTCTTATGAAGAAAGGCTGAGAGAGTTGGGGTTGTTCAGCCTAGAGAAGAGAAGGCTGCGGGGAGACCTTATTGCAGCCTTTCAGTACTTAAAGGGGGCTTATAAGAAAGATGGGGACAATCTTTTTAGCAAGTCCTGTTGTGACAGGACAAGGGGTAATGGTTTCAAACTAAAGGAGGGTAGATTTAGACTGGCTATTAGGAAGAAATTTGTTACAATGAGGGTGGTGAAACACTGGAACAGGTTGCCCAGGGAGGTGGTAGATGCCCCATCCCTGGAAACATTCAAGGTCAGGTTGGAGGGGGCTCTGAGCCACCTGATCTAGTTGAAGATGTCCCTGCTCACTGCAGGGGGGTTGGACTAGATGACCTTTAAATGTCCCTTCCAACTCAAAATATTCTATGATTCTATGAAAATAAGACATATTTACTCTCTAACCTCAGACCATCTGTGTAAGTTTCATTTCTCTGGCAGTACTAGATAAAGCAATACACATGTGAAAGATCCACAATAATTACATTGGTGCATTTTCTTATTTTAAAATTTGTCATCAAAGGCATCCTCAACTTAATTACTCTTTACTACTTTGTGCATCTACTTAATACAGTATTTAGGAGGAAAAAGGGGAGAGATAAGCCTTTAGAGTTTAAATCAACTTAGGCAGAGATTTACACTCTCACAAATTTTACTGCAATGTAATTTTGAAAGCTGTTTTCCCAACCTAATATGATGGAAAAAAGTTATTGAACCCTTTAGAGTCTGTCCTAACAAAAGCATAGAATAAGTTTGGAGGTTTTTTTAATGCTGATGTTTGAATCTAGTTTCTTACCAACTTTCATGATGGATTTAGGTTCAGTTTTGTGTGTAAAATCAATAGGATTAGAATACCCTTTAAGAAACCATCTGAAAGTAGAAAGAGAAATTGAAGTTAGCATATAAAGCACTTCACTAAATGTTGTGACAATAACAGCGATATTTTAAATTAATTTGAAAACAGATGCACCCCTCCCAGAACTATCTTTCAATTTCGGCACTGTCTGTACACTTCAGACAGAGCTATGTTTTGAGTAATATTAGTAGTAAAAGAAGTGTTACTTCAGTCAAACAAACCTAACTGAGAAAGTCATGCTATTTCTCCCTGCCCAAGGTCAATAGAAAAATTCCAGCTTTTTAACTACTAAGAGCACCAAGAATGATTGATTTTCTGGTGATTCCTGAAGTAAGTCCATTGATGTAATTTTGGCTTCACAGCAATTATGAGCTTGGACATGAACTTGAAACAAACTGCATTAAGGAGGTGGATGGCTCCTGTCAATAATGTTGAGTAGAAACACTGCTAGCCTGTTATCATTCACATTTCCAAGCATCCCACCTGTTACTATCAATGTTCGTTTTTCAGGATGCTTGGAAATATTCTCACTTCATGTTATTCTAGAAACTTAACAGATTTTATTTCAGACTCAGGAAAAAAAAGCAATATCTAACTCACAGGATGGTAAACGATCTTTAAATGCTGCTCTGCAGACATCTGGGTTAATTTCAGTTGTGTGGTATAGAAGGAAATAGAGCATTTGTTCTCAGTGCTAATGGAAGATGGATGTTCCATAACAAGCTACCATTTAGAGACACCTATGTCTAAGCAGACGCGTACATATAAAACAGATGCATATGAAATAGGTCGCTAGAGTCAGGTACCTACTGATGAAAAGGGATCAATGGCTCCAGAGAAGCATTAGACAGCACGGTCATGTCACCATTCACAGATCCACCTGTTACATCTTCAGTAAAAGCTGCAGTCTCAAAATAAGTGTTTATTTCATTGTCTGTAGCCATTATCTTTCTTATCAGATTATCAGGACATAAAATAAAAAATGCCCCTAAAAAGAAAGCAGTGCAGCAGATGTCATTTTATGTAATGTTTTAGTGTCATACAAACTTTAAAACTGGCTTCAAGACCATCAGTAATATTCAATTAGAGATTGAGCATCTGAGATTTCACAAGAATTTTCTTTTGGATTGTCAGGTATTCATACTCTTCTGTCTAGTTTCTCTTTCAGTAAAAAAAAAACACCGCAGAGCTGAGGTGTTCGATGAAGTGTAGAACCTTCTTCTGCTGCAATATTTTGCATGTTCCTATTGCAATAATCAACGATCCATCTAGCCTGTCATTCTGTCTGACGGTGGCAGCAGGTGATGCTATTTAGAAGGACATGAGCTTGGCAACTATCTGTAATCCCTGGTCTGTACATCTCCAGGATCTGCAATAATATTAAGCAAGTTGGAATGTACATCCCTCCTTAATACTTTTGGTATCCATTTATGGACCAGTTGCACATGAATTTCTTCAATCCCCCTATGATCCTACTGAACCCAATCTGTGTTTGTTCCTTTCTCTTCTCTCTCTGGTGCATTTGGAGTGAATAGATTTAAATTTCAACTTCCTTAACTATTTGAATAGGTCTTGATATTAGATTTTAGGATTTTAAAGAAAGGTGCTTCTCTAAATTTAGCCTTGGCATGTACAGTCTTCCTTACCTTCCTGTACTAGCAGGCTTCTGTACATCAAATTTAATGATTTTTCATTTATACAGACTTCAATGCCTGTTTCTTCCTCCTCTTGAGAACAGAGCCAGAAAGATTGATCTAGGAATAAATTCTCCATGCAATGATTTATAAAACCTAAGAAAAAAAAATCCAATTTGTTTTCTTTGCAGTTTTACAGTATTATACAAGAAAATAGCCTTTCAGAAAGTCAGAGACTGGGGTAGGCATTCAGATAACTCCATTATTGCTTAACCCACAATGTGTAACTAATTTTACTACATAGTATTGGCAAAATTACATCCATTAAGTCACATGCATTACAGCTACTTTTAATGCTTAGCTCTCACAAACTACACCTAAAAGGTGCACAACTTTTCTGTGCCTAATCCTGCTGAAAAAGCAGACCATGTCCTCCCCTTACAAGGTTCCCCATAGTTAGCTATATTTGAAAGGTTTGGAATCTGAAAGAGGTAATCATTAGCAAGCTTTGAGCAACAGGTGCTTAGCACCACTTAATAACAGATGACTAGAAATAATCTCAAAAAATCATCTCTTTATAAATTTCTGTTGCCCAACTCAGCTGTGCTGATTTATGTAGATACTGTGCCTGGGTATCAGATTCCTGGAATTTCTTTGGGACAGAGATGATGCTGCATACCAGAGTCATGTAAATCACAAGAAGGTAGTGCTTGATCTTGCAAACTGGGACTCCTTACATGAGGAGCTCTAGAAAATACACTCTGTGAAGAAGGATTATAGGAATTAGGGTTGATTTTCCCAGCGTAAAACAACACTGAGTGGAACTGCAGGTTAGAAGTCTCCAAGTAGGTATTAGCATGGTGCAACGAAAGAGGAGTAACCTCAACATATCTACAGTGAGCAGAAAAAGCGGTAAAAGCATTTAAGTTGCAGCACAGGTTAGCCTTCAGGAGAAAACCACCTGGATTGGAATAGAATGCTTAGAAAGAAGATATGATCTGATTCTGGAGTATCTAACTCAGACAAGACATCTGCCAGGACAATAGCTGTTATCTGCTTTGGGACAAAGGCAGGTTCTCCTGGAGGCTGGAGGGTCTCTCCAGTGCTATCACTAGTAACCAGTTCAGGAACATTACTTACTGCTATTAGGAGTTAATATAAAGAATCTCAAAATCCTGTTCAACAAGTTCCCAGTCAATCAGAAATTGTGTGCAGAGGAATAAAAGAGCATATTGAAGTGTTGTATGGGGAAACAGCTTTACCCAGTGAGTGGTAGGTTAGAAACTTCCATATTTCTTCAAAAGTTTTAAATGTCACCACTATTAGATCTTGATCACTATGAATAGACAACAGTCTGGCAGAGAGCTCCTAAAAAATCAAAACCAATATTTTTATTACAATTATACTAGACTCAAGCACGATTTGTCACTAGGTAACACTTATGCTAAAATGCTACATATTAAGAAGGATAAAAAAATCATCCAGGATTTTACCTATATGAGATATCTGTTCTTTAACACATACCTACGACATACAGTGAGCCAAGTTTTATTCTGATTTTTTCTTATCAGTGGTACCAACAGTTCCAGTAAGGTTAATTCACAGAGGAATTAAGACCTCAGGACTGACCAGACTAAGTGAGACTAAAAGCCTGTCTAGTTTAGACATGTCTAGGTATAGTGGCCAGTATTCTGTATTTAAAGTGTGAAAGCCAGGCAAGCATCTAGTGGTACTTTCCAAGAATACTCTCCTAGCACAGAGCAATTTACAGCTTGGGAACTGCCTTTCCCAGACACATGGGCATTAGTATTAAATAGTGGAAAGGGTTTCTTGTTGTTTGTTGGCTTTTTGACTTCAAATTTCTCTAGGTCACTTGAACCACTGTAAATTTTTAGGATCCACAACATCCTGCTGTAGGTTAGGCTCAGAGCTCTGTACACATATGAAAACACACCTCCTTTGATGCATCTTTGAACCTGCTACGTGGTAGCTTCAGTCTTGTTCCAGAGGAGACATTAAATAGTCAACTCCCTAGTTCACTCTTTCCATGGTTAAAACAATTAAATATACTGAGTATTATTTTTTTAAAAAAATGCAGTAAGATCCTTTTCTCCTCGTTTATACTGGTTCATGTTGCTAGAGTAGCATTAAATTGTGCATTTAACAGAGATGAGCAATGATGGTTGTAAATGATAATGATGGATTTGATAAGGAATTTCAGAAATGCTAAAAGGGAGAACTACATAAACCCTCAAATAAGTGAAAGAAATATACATTTTGATGTATTCTAGCCAAAAAGCAGTTATATATAGTCTGGTTGCACTTCAGTTAGTAGCTTAAAAAACAGGGCTCTTCAATGATGCTGGCTACTGTCTTTCAGGGAAATACAAAGAACTGTGGCAATTTATGAGACAAGTATCTGAACCAGTATCTCAGAGAATAAGACAGATGCAAAGCTAACAGGTATAATGCTACTGTATCATTTCCCAGTATTGTACCCTTGCTCCCATCACATCAAAATTGAAATGCATCTTAAAGCAATTTAAGGACTGACCAAGAAGCTGATTCTAACTCTGGAGAAAAAAAAAATTGTCCCTCAAACATTTTCTGTCATCCGAGCAAGATGGAGCTGATCCACTGTTTTTATGACTGTTATGTCATGATTTTAAAAGATCTCTGAATTAATTCTGTTTAACTTCCATATTTTCAATTCACACAACATGAACAGATTAAAACAGTAATTCCTTTTTGAAAACAGAAGTCCAACTTAAGCCTCTTCAACAGGCATGCCTCATCACTGCTTTGATCTTCTGCATGCCCCTTTCTACACTAGATTAAATATTAATGAGAGCCTGAAATCTATTAATAAATTGCCAACACATGCTAAAATATCTCAGCCTCAAGGGCTTTATGCACTGCTGAATATCAAAACAACATTCTAAGGAAACTTATCATTATAAATCTTGCTTCCTTCAAAGTCCTTTTCCCAGTCTGTTTCTAATAAGGCCACAAATCTAGTCTATTTGTATGCTGTTCTCCTCTTCCTCCTGATCCCTCCTCCCTTTCTCCGTCTCCC
>WAAD01013652.1:32737-56409 GCA_013389945.1 Fregata magnificens
CACAAATAATTTAACTACAAATAACCATATGCCTGGGGGAGACTGTCTACCACTGATGTGATTTGTCAGGTCAAGCCAGAAAGCAGAGTGCATCCCAGTGTTGTTTTTTGATGGTTATTTCTCTTCCCCCACAAGAAAGAGAAGGGAAATGTGACTAGACCCTCAATGCACAGAGCAGGCCATGAGCCCTCCAGAAGGGAAGCCTGCTGTACCTACTTACTGAAGAACTGCACTCAATTGCAACTTCATTGAAAATACAGCATTAAAAAAAAAAAATTAAGACTTGGAAAGGCTACAAACTTAAAAAACCCAAGACATTTGAAGAATTGCAACCCGTACATAAAATAAGGAATGAACTTTTTATTTGCTTTTTTTTTTTATTAGCCATTACAATATAGTCCATAAAGTGTCTCTGCCTTTTATAGCAGTTAATAAGTTACTTCTGTCTTTTTGTGAGAGATTTTAAACAAATCTTATGTAGAAGTTGGACACTTCACAGGTACCATGAAGTATGTTATAAAGTTACAGGAGCAACAACTGCAAGTGTTGTTGACATAATTGTCTCAATTAAAAAAAAGTAAGCAATGAGAAAAGCATTATATTTATGAGATATGACGGAAGAAAACATCTTACCAGTTGGAAAATTCTCCACTTGACTGGGAAGGGTCCTTGAACTGACACTCGTGCATTTTTCACTTTGAGAACACTCTATTATGATAAATGAAAGGAATGGTTAAGTGCATTTTCTAAGTCCATATAAATCACACTGGAAAAAAAAACCAAAACAAAACACCCCTCACTTTCAAAGCATTTAATGCATTGGATACTACTAAAAGAAAAATAACTCTATATTTTCCCCCCTTCCTGCTGTATAGTTCCCAAAACCCACAAAAAGTATCTGAAGATCATTTCTGTCCTACTGGGGAGGAAGTTAAATCTTTATTTCATCATTTTGATGTGATGCTTCAAGATGATGGAGAACTGGTGGAAAGACAGCCTCTCAGGAGACTGAAGTCCCATTTGGGAGGGGAGCAAGGGCCAGACTTCATTTTATCTTCCCTTACACCTATACTAAAATGTGGCCTCCGCTGAAGCTTCAGTGGTATAAATTGGCAGTGATATGAATACCTTGTACCAATTCATATATGGAGAGAAATAAGCCTTCTCTTTGTTTGTTACAAGCTTAATACTTGGGAGGGGGTAATGCAAAAACAAGTGATTTGAAGTTTTAGAAAAATAACACAAAATAAGTATATATTATGTTAATAATAATCTGCTTTTTTCTTTTTCATCCCATGTTTCTTCCAGTCCTTTTAGAAATGATACATTTTCATGCTGAAGAAACACCCACTCCAACCAATTCCATTTTTGCAAGGTTCCCTTGGCAAAAATCAATGGAGACAAGGCTTGATATTTCTAAGAATAAAAGTGGGAGAAATAGATCTTTAATTTTTAAAAGAAAACTTCTGAGGCACTTTTCCTCTACAGCTCTGCTTTTAAGAAAACACTTGTAATATAGTAGAACATGGTAATTTCTAAGTCTTCTGCATCTTCCCTCGAGTACATCTGTTGATGTTACATGAACAAAGTCACGCAAATAAATAAGGGTACATAAACACAGAATTTTCCTACTTCAGAAAAAAAGCAGTAAGCAGTAAAAACATCTTTAAGGCCAATTATTAGCATACACTAGAATTAGAAATTTCAGTTCCCAAGCACTGTTTTTTGTTTGGTTTTGGTTGGGTGTTTTGGACAGGGGTGTTAGGTTTTTTTTTTGTTTTTTTTTTTTGATCTGGACTCAACAATATTTGTTTTTTTAAATAGAAATTTGATAGTAAGCTCACTGCAGCGTAGGCTGACTGTATTTAAGGAACATTTTAAGTTCCCTACAACTTCTGGGACCATACTTAGTTGTAGTTCTGCTTTTTCTTGTTTTAGTCAGAAGTACAAATAGACCAATTGTCAAAACTTTGACAACATCTTATCAATCACTTTGATCATCATTTAACAGTTGATAGGGACAATTAATTAGCATATGTTTTTGGTATGTGAACTTGCTGTTACTATTATTTTGATATTACCAGTTATGGACTTTCCTTGGAAGGTATTTATCGAGACATGAATATCAAGTGGGTAATATTTTATTTAAAAACTAAACTTAATTTCTATGACTTTTAGGACAAAGCCAAAAGTACAAGCAAGCATTTTATTACTCATGGAAGTTTAATTACAAATAATAGTTTTCTATTAAATTTGAACAAAAGCATAAGAGTTACTATAAATACCTTTTAAACATTGAGACTGTTTAAAAGACTAAAGTCTAAAGTATCTATAATTAGATTCAAAGACTTAACATGAACTCCATGCCCCATTCCTAATTAACGGGATGACTTGCATACTTCTTGGCAAGCTGAAGAGAAACTTTATACTGCCCTGGGATGCTTGTACCCCCTATTCTTTGATGTCAGCAGAGTTGCAGTTGTGAACAGAAAGACATTGTCTAAGCCATAGGACAAATAATTTAAAATGAAATCATTTTTCCATGATTGCTTGAAGTATTTTCACATTCAGAAAGCTCTTGGCCCGGGTTTTGAGACACAGCTACCTATGCCACTCCACACTTCCACCCAAAAAGTGTTTCCAACTTGCATGTTTTTACTGCATGAAGTATGTTCTCATTTGCAGAAAAATAAAGATAGTATTACATCTTTTGATAAAACACAGAAATCTAAGAATTTTATTAAAATTGAAACATGCAGTCTAACTCATCTTTGCTTCTGAATCTTAGCGATTATGGCAAAAAGTGCTCGACAAAGAATTTATATTTCAGTATTCTGGCTCTTGGGTTCTGATAATTTTCATCTCAGCTTATCTTAACTAATAGATAATCCATTTGTGTGCCCAAAGTGAATTTCAGTATAGGTCGTTTAATAGTCCAATCTATGCAGCGTTGCCATGGAGGAAATATAGCTGTTTGTTTTGTTGCATTTAACAGTTGGAGATGTATTTCAAAAAAAAGCTCAGCTGAAAAACACGTGACAGTTCTCTGCTTGTGCACAGCAAGCAATGTTTAAAGAACACAGTAATTTAAACGCAAAGAAAAGTCAAGAGCAGAGTGACCAGGATATATTGATCGAGGTCTTACCCATTTGTTTTTGCAATGTGTCCATCCTGACTCCATCCCTGACAGCGCTGATGGCAGCGTTGGCCTCCGCATGTTTCCAGTCAGAGCTGCACCTTCCCTGCTCCATTTCTTTCCTCTCCAAGTTCCTGTCTTGATTTCCCTCTAGACTAGGGATGATGGTATTAGCACTGAGCACAGACGCGCTGCCTGCCGCTGCCGAACTCTCCATAGTTTACAGTTCCTCACAGTGATGCAATTAACATTATCAACAATCTGAGGGAAAATTCAATAACATATTTTTTAAAAAAAAGTCAGAATACATGCACATATCCAAGAGCTGTCCCACTCCTGCAGGAGTTTTTTTAATTGTCATATACGTTAAAGTATTTGCTATAGACTTCTTTGAGAGGAATTGTATAACACCCAAATTCATCCCAGAAAAAGCTCCTGCAATCAGGTGGCATCACTACTTTCACAACAAAGCAATAGATTTGACTAATAGGAACAATCCAAGGCTTGAAGTGAAATGTACTTGTGCCCACTGCTAATTATTAATTCTTGGCCAGCTTTAATGCAGAGCCTCCAAGGGATAGCATCATTCACATTAACAGAGGCAATGCAGGGGAAAAACATCATTTTCTAAAGGTGACAAGAATGGAACAGGCACTGCATGCTTAATTCAAAGCAGCAGGAAGTTTTTATAAATCCAGCTTTTTTTAATAAATTAGCAAATGCACCCACAAAGGGCATGACTCATGTAGCCAGCACATGTCCGACTGATATTTAGACCCTTTTCCTCAGTGGGCTCTGTCATGCCTCTTCAGTTGATTTCATAAAGCCACAGGATAGATTTTGCTTTAGTCCTGTCACTTGGACTTAATCCAAATTCCTCTGTGCTTATTGCAGCCATACTCATTAACCAGCTGCATTCATTATGCGTATCCAAACTTGTAATCTTTGTGAAATTTTCTCTCTCATTGGATTTCCAGCAGAAATTGGTTAAAACTGAAGCTGTTGATGGAAGATTACTTTTGCTCTGCCAAAACCTCAGAATAGTGCCTGGTCACCCAGTATCCCCTTACTATCTGCCTTCAGACTGGTCTGGAAATTTCTCCCTTCTCTGTTCACCGTGCAATGGGGTATCCCAAAGCACATTGTTCTGGCTTGCTCCTTCACATACATGCCTTCTAACACTTCTTGCCCTCCAAGCTTCATGTCATAGATCCCTAAACCTGATCAAACCGAGCGCCAACATGAACAGCAGCAACAGCTCCTAGCTGTCTGCCATGGCCTGCAGGTATGCAGGACAAGGCAGTGATCTGTTTACCCAACTTTCACACTCCGTTTTGCAGTCATTGAGACCTTTAGCCCATGGAGCACTTGAATAAACAGTAAACTATATATAGACAGAAGCATGTTATGCAATTATACAAAATTAATGAGGTATACATACAGGTGGTATGACCAACTCAGAGAATTAAGCCATAATCATGTCTACCACAAGCGTGTAAGTTAATGAAGTATGAAGAAATCTAGGCTTGATATTCCCCAGTTCAAGGACAGGGAACTGCTGGAGCAAGTCCAGCAGAGAGCCCCAAAGATGATCAGGGAACTGGAGCACCTCTCTTCTGAGGAAAGGCTGAGAGACCTGGGTCTGTTCAGCCTGGAGAAGAGAAGACTGAGGGGGGATCTTGTTACTGCTTACAAATACCTGAAGGGTGGGTGTCAAGGGGATGGGGCCAGACCCTTCTCAGTGGTGCCCAATGACAGGACAAGGGGCAATGGGCACAAATTGGAACACAGGAAGTTCCAGCTGAACCTGAGAAAAAAACTGCTTTACTGCGAGGGTGACAGAGCACTGGAACAGGCTGCCCAGAGAGGTTGCGGAGTCTCCTTCTCTGGAAATATTCAAAACCCGCCTGGATGCAGTCCTGTGCGCCCTGCTCTAGGTGAACAACGCTCAAGCAGGGGGGTTGGACAGGATGATCTCCAGAGGTCCCTTCCAACCCCAACCATTCTGTGATTCTGTGATATTGTTTTAATGTTGTCATCATCCAATTTTGCCATTTATTCAAAAGTGCCTATCAGAGTGGGGAGGCTGATTTTGAAAAGATGCTTTGTGGTGTAGCATCGCAGTTCTCCATATAAAGATACGTATATTTACATATACCTATGAAACACAGTAACTCAAACACAAGTGATTTTGATGCCTTTTCTCAGAAAAGAGTATTTACACTAACATATTTAGTTAACATTGTAGTTCTGACTTCAGACCTCAGTTTCTCTTGCTAACTTCCCTGAAAAACTGCCTATCAGACTTGATGACCTAGTTATAAATGGTTAAAAATAAAGGCCTGACAGAGACCAAACTCACTGTGCTAGGGATATGCTTTTCCATTTATATAGCTGATCTTTTCCTGAAAGTAATGACAGTAGCTAACACCATTCTTTTCAGTACTGTACCAGGATTATATGTAATGCATTGTAATTTTCACACTTAAGAATTAAACACTCTTCTGCATATATTTTGTAAATACTGGTATCTCCTGTTGATGAAGACATAAAGATTATGATAGTAAGGATAATTAAATTCCAAAGGTGGTTGTTTTAATTACATTGTTCTACGAATCCAAAACCAGTTGTTATTTTTAGATCAGGATTACCCTTAATCCCAGAAATGAAATTCAGTATTCAGAATATTAATTTTTTCCCCCCATCAGCTCCTATCTACAAGCAGAAATATCATCCTCAACAAAATTTAGGAAAACAAATATACTGTGACTTGAATTCTTAGAATTCTGTCGAGTTGGAGAAGACATATTGATTAACTTTTCACGTCTCCTGCATCAGTGCATGTTGGTAAGAGTAACATATATAAACAGGGTTGTGAATGAACCTACAAAGCATGGTGCTGCAAGAGAAAGTAGGATATCTAAACGAATCAAAATGGATATGATCTGTTTAAAAAGATTCAGTCATAGTATCCCAGAGTCTAAGCCAAGGGAAAAATATCGGAATGAGTGAAAGAAAAGCAAAAATAGTATGTTCTTATCAATGTTTTCTCTTGGCTCTTCCAAGATACACAGAATGAAAATTAAAATCTCAAACCCATTTTTAACAGTCATGCTCTCCTTTACAGATTCCTTTCCCATCTTTCATGTTTGCCGTAACTATCAAATGTCAACTCATGCGGCTCTGTATAAGCACTGAGAATAAGATAGTAAATAACTTTCCTGTAGCTAGGCACCTAGTCTACCCAGGCCCTTTTGAATGTTTATTTAGCATCTAAATGTATGCTAAGTGATACAAATTGGTCCCAAGTGACAAAGATTTCATAGAACTTTGCACCACACCTCTGTCCTTCTACTATTCACCTTTGACTATTGTATAAGTACCCCAAGGAGCAAAACTGTAAGACACAAGCAATGCTATGGTATAATCACTGTATTTATTATGCTGATGGTTTCTCATCAATTATTAAACTATTCCAGTACAAATTAAAACAGATTCAGAGGCACCAAACCAGAGAAAAACATTCATCCACTATAAAACAGATTTAGAGAATACTAAACTTCAGTGCTTGAGTCACTATCATCATTGGAGATTTTTCATAAACCTATAATGCTAACTTACCATTATACTTACTAGCAACTAGCCATTTGTTGATAGCAACAAATACAGGATGAAGAAATGGATTAAAGATCTAACACTCACCTTGTGAAGTAAGTTTTTCTTCTATAACTAGTTCTTACAATCTACATTTACATGCACTGAAAAAGCATTTTATTTATAATTTAGACAAAATGAATTTATCTCACGCTCTTTGAGGCTTGACCAAGAAATTCATATTTTGTGCAGTATGTTGGCCATGAAACTTAATGATCTTCCCATTTTCCCAAAAGAGGAGCCAACCTATATTCAAAAGCCATGCGGGCAAGAGGTGGCACTCCCCACTGATCTGGGGGAGCCTCACTTTCTAAGACAGGCACTCTCAGTGGGGATGGGCAGTGAGAGATGGAGGCAGATGCTGGACAGCTCAACAACTCCTACAGGAGTGCTACCAGGTTCACTGGGGTCATCCCTCCCCACGGCCTGAGCTCCCTGGACACACTGCCCCACACAGAGCCATTGGTAGCACCTGTCCAGGCTTACAAGGCTCAGAAGGTCACTCCACCTTCCCCTTGCCTTCTCACAGCGCACCGCAGGCTGGAAAGGTCTTCAGCAGCTGTTGAGCATGAGGTAGAAATAAGACATTTTTTTCCTACTGGAAGTTAAATAGAACAATTCCGTTATCATGCTTTTCCCTCTGTTGCTGCTTCCTTTTCATTGAGTGCTTGTATCTGTTTTCAAAACACAGCTAGCCAGAAGAAAAAACATATAGCTTGACATTTTCCATTCCCTTAACTATGCAGGTTGAGTGTTGCTTTTTCCCCCTGCCTTTTGTTGTTGTTTTAAGAGTTGTGGATGACAGGAACACTTTCTCTCTCCCAACTCCTTCCCATTAAAGGGGATTGAAGAGGAAAACTAATAACATCCACTGAACACATTCTGTCTCTCTCTTTAAAGGTGTATTTCTAAGTATGAGAATAGGACCCAGTATATAAAAATGGGTTATATTTGAACTAGTTGCCTAAAACCTGCATGCAATACAATTTTTCTCTTTCATTCACCATCTTCCCTCTAGGAGGCTCAGGACAACTTATTAACACCTAGCTTCAAGTTGTCAGTGACAACTATAATTATTCTAGTTTTACACAGATGGAAATAAAGACAAAGATTCTTTGCAGTCATACAGAAGTGCTATAGAAGTGCTGGAGAAATAGTCAAAGAGTCCAGAGGTGAATGTAAAGTTGAATTAATTTATCCCAAGAGGATTATTTATACATATTGGAAACATCCTGGATGGTACAAGGTTACTGCCATTGCTCCTCTGTGCATCAATTCCTATCTCACCCAGAGAAAATGGGCACCAGCTACTGTTTGTTTCTCTCCTCATCTCATCTCACCTGAGCCCCTGGTGAATCAGGGGCAGCTCTTCTAAGTTTAAAGTCTCCAGATTCTTCTAACCACTGCTGCTGTACCTGAGACAGCAGAACTCTGGTAGCCCCCAAATTTTTACTCATCTCCTCCAGTGCGTTGCATTCCTCCAGGGCTCCAAACCAGGCAAGACAGCTAGCGAAGCCTGTATTGCCTCCATTTAGAGGAGATTTGACTCTGTGCACACCCTTGATCTGCTCTGCTTCATCTCCCGTACATCCCACATCATACAATACCTCAGTCTTGCAACAGTACTGCCATAAGTTAATCTAGGTCATTTTCCCAGACTGATGCTAGAGTAGTTATTTTATTATTCCTTCTCCCCACTTTCAACTCACATTTGTTTCACATCTTCTGTATTAGTCTACAAACATCTTACAGCCAAGATCATTATACACTTTGTCCTCAGAGAGAGTAAATCACAACCCTGATCTCTATGAAATTCAGTGACAGGCATGCATTAAAGAAAATCCATACTTTGTACTGTATAGGCAACACTTAACACTTTTTCCTCCACTGCTGCTATGTGTTACACAGAAAAGCAAAGCAAACCTGTAATTGGGGTAAACCGACTTAGGAATCTGAGTCCTCTCCAAAAATGGAAGATTGACTCCTTTATCACTAAAGTAACTTTAGGTTAGTTAGCAATTCTTAGTAAACCATGTTGCAAGCAGTATCATTGCTCACAGTTGGTCTGCAAACAAAAAAGCCCTAGCAAGCTCCAAAGATACAATAGATTCCTGTAGGAGTTTTAACCCTCTCTTATGATTAATTTTCTTCATACCTCAGTAGCACTGAAACATACTTTCCACTCTCAATCCAGCTCTGAAAGCACCGTAAGTCCAAAATTTCCAAGTTTAGATACTGAAAATTGTAGACTAAAATCCACAATTTCATAGCTGATTAAAAACAAGCCTAAATTTAGGGGTGCTTAAAAAAATCAGATCACTGTTCCAAAACTATAAAAGCCATCTGTGAATCTCAATACTTCATTTTGAGTGCTAGATTTGACAGAGCTCCGCCCACGGCAGCTAATGCAGAGGAATAAAGTAGGAGGAATGCTTTTGTTACTGAACAGCAGCTCAGCTCACACAACACTACCTAGAAGAGGGAACAGAGCAGCAGCACAGGAACTCCCAGCATGTTCTCATAGCCACAACAGATCACATTTACACATGTTTTCCAGTCATTTCATCATTGGCACACCACTACTGAAATTATGCCCATTGGCTGCAATTCTAACATGCTGACAATAAACCTACAGTCACCACAAGTACCTAAAATACAGCAAAAGATGGACACACGGATAGAGAGCACAGGAGTTCTCCTACCTTTTCCAAGTCTGATTTGCTATAACATGCTGGTAAAGAGCAGACAGATCTGTGCCTTCCTCAGCTCTGCTCAAAACTGACTCCAGCACAGCTCTTCCTGTTTGACCTTCTTATCTTTCCTGTTGATTGCACAGCCTGGCTTGGATGTGGCAAGTACAAAAAGTTGTCTATTAACCGATACTGTTAATTCAAAAACTTCTTTGCTTTTTTTCTTCTAAAAACACATTCATGAGCATGGAGTTGAGCTACTAAAGCTCATTAGGCAAAGCAGAAATGTATCAAGCGTGCTGGAAGGTTCATTCACACACTCCTGCTTTTCAAAGCAATAATTCATGTTGGCGTTTTCATTAGTGGTTAAAAGGCTGCATGGGACACATCCAGGCCATTGTGCTAAGCGAGCATTGTTCAGACAAAGTAACAAATAGTCCTTCAATGAAGTACCAGGCTTTGTTTCCCCTTTGCTTTTGATCACAGAATTAGATTTCTTGCTATCATTCCAGCTACAAAAAGCCTGATGAAGAATTGTTTGACAGTGAATTCGCTCTGATATGCTTGGGTTTAGATTGCAGAAGTGTAGAGTTTTGCAGATCTATCATGCACTATGCAGCATTAAATATCAGTTTTGGGAGTTAAGCAAGTCTGTTACGGAGTACATGCAGAGCATGTCTTCTGTGTCACAAGATTTTGTCACTGATCCAGATGCCATATCCTAAATGACCCACAAAGACAAGGACGAGAGAAACTAAAAATAATCCATCCTATTTCAAATCTGCTTGCTTTTTGTCCTCCACACCTTGAGGTGTTTTTATATCCTCTTCCTCCCTAACATACTGAAAATTTCACATACAGTTAGTCACAGTTATGCTACTCTTCTTATAGGTAAGCAGCGAGTACCCCACATGCCATCGGTGTGGGCTGCGTTGCAGCAGGCACTACAAGAGAACAGAACAAATAGTGTCCACCCCAAAGACTGTACATCTGTTATCTCAGACATCCCTAGCCAGCAAAATCCCAATGTTTGAGATATCAGGCATTGACCAATAGTGTGTGTGTGTTGGCAGAGGGGGGTGTTGTCCTGAGACACATCAAACAGTCAGAGAGAGCCTGTGGGACTGGGCAGCACCTGGAGAATGTGGTTGGAGGTGATGGGTAGTCCCACACAGCACTGCTGCCCTCCTACAGCTCTTCCCAGGGGGAATAGAAAAAAACTGACCCTTCAGATGCCTTAAAGACCTTAGTTATGACTCCTGCTAATCTGCCTCATGGAACATGCACTTAAAAGCTGGTTTTAGACTTTATAAACTAGGTATTAATTACAAATCATACTCTCATTTACCTTACTTTATCCCGTCACACCATGTTAACATGAATTATAAATGCTACTTCACACTGATCGGCCAATCTGTTCCTACAGCACAGGAACAGTTCCTCCATCTTTCCAGAATTTATGAAGTTGGAAGGTATTCAAGTCATTGTATAAATCACAACTAACCAATCATCCCACAGGGCTCTCCTCCCACTGGAATTAATTTGATATTGCACTATAATGCAGTACACAAAATATGCCACTTCAGGTTTAATTAATCTATGCAGTAGCTATGCCAACAGCACAAAATACCACATTTCTGTCACCATTTTGCTGACTAATTTTCTATGAGTTTCATAAGTGTAGAAATCTTTTCATCACATTTATTTTATTTGTATATTTAAGGGTAATCTTTGGCCACATTTTATAACGTCAGTTCTTCACTGGTATTCCTATCACCTCTTCTTTTATGTGGACTTAAGATGGTCTTGCAAAAACCAAAAAAATCATCTAACCCTATATTTTTCCCAGTGAATACCAATCTTCCATCCTCTATTTCTTTGGCCTAATCATTGTAGAATCTACCACTGATTAGTGTATCCTTAAAATCTCAAAAAATACTACCAATTTTTATTTTGGAGAAGTGAAATCAGGAGAGATGCAACTTGCTTTAAGGAAACAAGTAACAAAACAGCAACAACTGAACTCCAGGCTCTTTAGCTCCCTTTTCAATACCTGCTTCTTCAGCTGTCCTCTATGATTTTACTCCAAAGTGTATTTCATCACACCATGCACGGTACTTCTATTCTTGGGGGGTTGTCTATTGACATGTAGTTTAAGTGGAAACGAGGAAAACAAAGTGTTCAGCTTCAGGGTAATGACATCAAAAGTTGGCCCTGGACTTCCTGTTGTCTTATTAAAACAGTACCAATCTGCATTACAGAAATGTAAGTGAATAACCTTACTGAAGACGTGAACAGCTGTTCTCATGAAATAACTCCAGAGACCAATATACTGTAGCAAACAGGAAAAACACAAAGGCAGCACAGAGTGGCTTCCGTATTGGTAATTGTATCCCTTATACTACATTTTAATCACTAGAAATTGTGCTACCTGTTCAGGTTTCCTTATGCTAAAAAAAAATAGGCTTGAGAATACTTCTTTAACTATTAAATTTACATGAAGACTTGATGGCCCTGTTTATGTTTGGTTGTCCCTGATCTTTTCAGGATTATTAAAAGAAGCTGCCAGGAGGCCAAGGAAGACATTGCATGTTGAAACAAGACACTTCCTCTAATTGTCTCTCTCTCTCTGGCATTGCTTTTCATCATCCTGTTTGTCTGCCCTTCTGCAGCTGCATGTTTGTCTGACCACTTTTCACTACAGAAGCTTCTCTTAGGAAAACTAACACAGTTTAACATTAAGACCAAGTTCTATCTTCCAATATAACTATTATTCCATCACAGTTGGGGACATGCCTATGAAGGAATAGTCCACTGCCAAAGGGACTAAATGTAATCACATTGAAATATAACTCGTTTGACTATTTACTGATAACTGTTAGCAAATATCAGATTTACGCAAAAGGGGTCTTCCTACCCGCTTTACTAAGTTCCCATCTGATCTCTTTCACCTCAAGTCCACTGGAGGTTACAAAGCTTATTTCCCCTTGCTGAACCCTATCGTAAAGAGATCCTCTTCTGCTTAATGTTTTGCTCAAATTAGCATTCTTCACTATTTACAGCTGGCATGACAAGCTTGAAGTCACACAAGATACTGCTTTCTTGGCTAAATTAGTCTCTATCAGTTCCTATTTCATCCAGTGATTGAGGTATACTCAAAGAAGTAATGTAACGCAACCTGAACTGCAAAGTTCACAGAGAAATATCAGTTCAGCCCCTAGATGTGAAATCTATTCAGCTTGAATTATGAACTTACAGTAGCAACCTTTTACTTAGCAAACTTACCCAATTAATTACATTAATTTTAGCAGGATTAGCAGCATGGATGGATGTTAGTTGTGTTATCACGTTCACACTATGGTTACAGAAAGCTTCCACAGAAATAGCTTTAGCCATATGTTTCCTTTTGATTAGCATGTTATCTCTCCACAGTAAACACATATAGAGTTAGCTAAAGAGTTAAAGTGTTTTCTTGTGGAGTCCTGTCATCTTTTCATCTGCCCGGTTGGAACCCAGATAGCTTTACTTCCCCCAGGTCTTGAAAAAAATGCCACCCCAGCTCCACAGGCTGATTCAGAAAGGAAAAACAGAAAACATGAAAAGAAAAATATACTGCCATCCATCTGTACGGAAATGCTGTCGCCTTGTAGTCTGCAGGAAAATGCTGAGTCAAAACATCCAGCTGTTACACCACTTAAACTGTTCCTAAGCTATTTACCCAGCTCACTAAATAATAGCTAAGTTTACTTACAATTACCAAATGTTAATAATAGATGTTACTGAGCTTGTTATTCCACAGCACAAGCCGTAACACAGTGCACACCTGACAAAGCTTCCTCCTGTGTTTAGCAGCTCCCGCAAGCTGTTACTCACTTAAGGACATTTTCAGCCATGGACCGAAAACCCAACATGCTCCTACCAAGGAAACGATTTGGGCTCATATCCAAATCCCAGCAGGCAAGAAGGTTGTGATAGGATTCCCTGTTCTGTCTCAGCCATAACATGGACCATAAGCCTCCATGTATTAGAGAAAGAGAAACCTTCTATAACAGTTTCATTGGCTCAGAATAAAAATTGATAATTAGCACTTACCACTTAGAAGATTAATCATCTCCTTCCTTTACTCTCTGGGTCACCAGCAGTTATTTTCTGCCCCACAGGGATAACAACCTCCCCTAATTAGGCACAAACTTTGAGTCACACATGGCACAGAAAGCTTTTACTTCTCTATGACCCCAAACCAAAAACATTCAGAGAGCTTCTATCCACAAACTCACAAACTCCAGTGTAGGGAATGAGCTTTCCTTTTTTTTTTTTTAATTTTGAAAGTAAAATTGATTTCCTTATATCTTCTCTTATCTACTGGGATTAACAAACCACCTGGTAAACAAGGCCTCTAAAACATCTGACAAAGCCTTAAAAATTTAGGTAACACATGTTGATTCAGAAGCAACAATACAGTTCTATAAACCTCTAACTACTAAAAGAGCAAAAAAGTCTATATGCAAGTCAATTTATGCTTAAACTCCCATAAAACACCTGTTTTTTAAAAAAAAAAAAAATAAAATTTTACCCTCCTTGAGCTAAAACCCCACCTTTTATAGCATTGCAGGTGATTTAAAGGAAAATGGGTACTTCCTTTTATAATCAGGTGAACTGATTTTTCATTAAAGGTTAACTTTTTCCATCTGCTTGAAGTCTTCAAGTAGAAGTAAGAGTTTATTCTTGAGGAAAGATTTGTAACCTTCTTATAGATAGCCAAGAAATACTTACGTAATGATATATTGATTGGAGATTATTTATTTTGTTGTTTGAATGAATTTGGTATCTCTTTTCCTTCTGAGACATCTTTTGTTTTCCTTGTCAGCTATTCAGAAAAGGGACCTAATCCAGGTTTTTTCCTGAGTGAGATTTCTGTCACAGTTTTCCTGTTAGCTTTTAAAACAGAGAAAACTATGTCAGTATATCTGAAACTGTTTATTGTGAGGAGTGGAGTAGAAAGCCATGGCTCCATGATTTTAAAAAAGAAGGGGGAGGAGCAGCAGCAATGAATATTTAGCTCTGCTTCAATTCCTTCTCCCTTCTGAGGATTTGCATAAATGTATACTATTTGAAATATATTTTTATATTTCTATATACATATTCATGCTCTTTTTTTACTAGGGTGCTAAAGCACTTCTGGGATGGATAAAAAGACTTTCAACAGAAAAGCACTTTCAGTCCTTAGCTGTACACTGAAACACTTAATTTGCAATACTGAAATTTTACCCATCTGCTTGGTGATTCTGCTTAGTGCTAGAAAATGCAGGCGAGGGAACTTTATTTATGGGAGCTTGAATATACATAGAATACAGATATCGCCTGAGCTAGTTTTGGTATTGAGGAAGTAAATTTTTACTTACTTAGACATCCAAAGTGGAGAAAAGATATTTCACTATGAATGCAGTGGAAACAAAGGCTCGCTTTTGCCTCTGCTGATGCTCTGTGGAAGAACGCGCCTGAAGGAATACCTGGAGGACCCAAAATGATAGATAGCCACCAGGTCAGAAACGATCGTAGAATTGCAATTTATCATCCTAGAATCTTTGTGCCATTCATGAGGTGCAACACAGTTTCGTGTCAGTAGCTTCTGTGTACAACGAAATGAATAGTGGTGGTAGGCATGCCGCGTGAGAGTTTCCCCTTTGATCAAGGTAGCTCAAAATACTGTCTTCTTATAGTTTGGGATTAACATCTCCAGCCACCAAAATGTCTACAGTATAGAAAATCCAATATTGGTAATTTTGACTTTAACAAAGAACTGTAAAAGTCTGCATCCGTGTAAAACTGGCAAAGTAACTGGGATTTTTCCAAATTACTGCTGCCCTCTAGTTGAGACCTGAAGAAGGGCTCATGTGTGCAAATGTGTCCATTTTTTGCAGCTTTATCTGTAGATCGAAGTTACAACTTCTAGTAACATCTTTCTTCTTATACGTATCTTTTTAGACCACTTGGCCACAGACACCACAACTAAGTATATAAAAAGATGGTAATAAACATAACAAGCACCAACACTTTTTGCTTCTTCAGTGTCCAGCCTTGGCATGCTTGATGCAGTATTTCTTAGAAGAAGAAGAAAGTCTTTAAAAGGTATAGTGCAGTCAACAGTCTTGAGAAATATGAGGAAAGATTTTCTATTTAATAGAGATGATCTGAGGCACAGTGGAGCTTTTGTCAATATGGATCTGAAAATTGTCAAAACTCTAGATGCTTCCAATTTAAATTTTGGCCTTTGAGCCACCTTACAATTCCATTTATGGACTTTTGATTAAGTGAAATATACTTTCACTTGCCATCACAGACAATAATGACGTTAAGGTGTGAATGTGTAGGGGCATGCTATAAAAAGATTCTTAACACGTTTAAGAGTATGCCACTAAAAAGAAAAATTATAATAAGCATTAATACATTCTGGGCTCACTCCATTAAATGCAGAGTCTGTGTCATGTCCATTCATTATATTCAATAATATTTTTTCCATTTTTTCCCACTTTTGGAAAAAAAAAATTATGTTTCCATTCCTCTTATTTTCTAGTTGACATCTGTGCGTGTGTTATCCACAAACCTCACCTAAAACCTTTAAGTTATCTTTTAGGTAGGCTTGGCCCAGGCCATTACATACAGACTGGGACCTTCACCTTGTATCATTAAGCCTGGAAGGCAATACTGACAGTACAAGGCAGCTTTAATGCAGCTGGGGACATAGACAGGAGCATTCAGTCACAGCTGCATTTTTCTAGGGACTGATGTCTTCAAGCCCAGGTACACTCCCTGGCAGAGCGTGCCGAAAGCTTCTGTAAACTGTTGTGCATCTTACCAGGCAAAGCCTCACTCAGAGATGGTGCTATGTGAGAATTTTATCACCCAGGAAGAATCTAAATTCTGCTAGCATGATACTGTATTTTTTTTCTCACTTGAGAACAGTGTTAGAAATGCAGTGTAGGACAAGCAACAGGAAATCAGCATACATCAGCCTGTACTGCAAAACAGAGTTAAATTGACTCAGGGCCTACGGACTGTGATATCATCTACTTGAAGTGAGAAGCGGTAGCTTCACATAAAGAGCAATTTTCCAAGGAGTCGCATCTGCAAGAGATCACAATATGCTTAATGAGCGTTAACCTCTCTGCAACAGGCACAAAAGGGACAGTATTATAGTTCTCCCTTGTTTACTACAGAAAGCACAACATTATTTACATATTTACAGTCAGGAGTACGGATATCACTGGTTACACAGACTATGTAACATTGCACTGAAATCCTTGCAAGCTTCACCTGCCGTTCTCAAAATTAAATTTTTGCCACTGTTTTTGCAAGTGCAGTGACTTTTATATTATTCATGCTTTGTCTTGGCTCTTCCCCAAAACATCCTTTGCATTTGTATTTCTGCACATTTCATTGCTGTAACCTGGGAGCTTGTCATTCTTCTGTATAAATTATATATTGATGCTAATCATTACCTGCTAGACTTCCTGTCATATGCAGCAGTCTGTGATATTAGAATTTATTTGTTCTGACCAACTTTCCAAAAGCTGACTGCTGACATGAGAGAACAGTCCTTGATTGTCTCACTGTAACAAAGACTTCTTTCACCCTCAGCCATTGTTCCCTTTGATGTTATTTCATTCTTTCTGTTTTCAAAGTTTGCCTGGGAGTTTTATTTGACCTACTGATCATAATGCATTTAGGTTTGTAATGGGTAATTGATGTCTAAGTTATAACTGCTGATGCAATATTTATATTCTGCCTACGGTGTGAGAGGAGCTTTGCACAAAAGTTGTTACAGACATCCTGATAGTGCGATGCAGACATCTCAATGTAGTGCTACGTTATTATTTCATTACAGCTGCTTCACGCTAATTCATTATTTATAAACATGTGTGTACTTCTGGTTCAGTGAATAGTTGGCAATTCATTTCCATACCCAGAATCTCATTTTAAGATCCCAGCCAGTTTTTCTTCTGAAACTTCAGACCTGACTTTTATTTTATTTACTCTCAATGTCATATCAATACGACAAACACAGTAAAGTGGTAGAGAGGTAACTACTGCCACACAAACAGGTTACAAACACAAGCATGGCTTATTTTGGCAACTGTCCCAGAACCAGTAATTCCCTCATATAGTAGCTTTAATGCCAAAAAAGTCATAACTTAGATTTGGGATTGGACATAAAATTAGACTAGTTCAGGTCTAGTTACAGGACTGTAACCCAGGCAAAGTAGTCCAGCCCCGAATTCATGAGAGACATATGACTCAAAAAAAAAAAAAAAAAGGTAGAAATGTTTTTAACATACAGATTTTTAGGGAGGTTTCTTCACACAAAAGAGAATCAGTAAAAATCAAGAGAGGAGTCATGACAGAATGTCATGCCAGGTTCTTAGTCTTCCGTGATACAAAAGAATTGCTATTTTTGAAGTAATAGGAAAGTGACACATTTCTGGAAATTTATGGAACACATTTGTATTGGGTTTGCATGGCGAGGTTTTGGTAGCAGGGGGGCTACATGGGTGGCTTCTGTGAGAAGCTCCTAGAAGCCTCCCCCATGTCCGATAGAGCCAATGCCAGCCGGCTCCAAGACAGACCCGCCACTGGCCAAGGCCGAGCCCATCAGCGACGGTGGTAGCGCCTCTGGGATAACATACTTAAGAAGGGGAAAAAGTTGCTGCACAACTGCAATTGCAGCTGGAGAGAGGAGTGAGAATATGTGAGAGGAACAGCCCTGCAGACACCAAGGTCAGTGAGGATGCGGGGGGAGGAGGTGCTCCAGGCGCCGGAGCACAGATTCCCCTGCAGCCCGTGGTGAAGACCATGGTGAGGCAGGCTGTCCCCCTGCAGCCCATGGAGGTCCACGGTGGAGCAGATATCCACCTGCAGCTGGTGGAGGACCCCACGCCGGAGCAGGTGGATGCCCAAAGGAGGGTGTGGCACTGTGGGAAGCCCGCGCTGGAGCAGGCTCCTGGCAGGACCTTGCGGACCCATGGAGAGAGGAGCCCACAGAGGTTTGCTGGCAGGAGGACTTGTGACCCCATGGGGGACCCACGCTGGAGCAGTTTGTGAAGAACTGTAGCCCTTGGGAAGGACCCACGCTGGAGCAGTTTGTGGAGGACTGTCTGCCGTGGGAGGGACCCCACGCTGGAGCAGGGAAAGGGTGTGAGGAGTCCTCCCCCTGAGGAGGAAGGAGCAGCAGAGACAACGTGTGATGAACTGACCACAACCCCCATTCCCCGTCCCCCTGCGCCGCTCGGGGGGAGGAGGTAGAGAAATCTGGAGTAAAGCTGAGCTCAGGAAGAAGGGAGGGGTGGGGGGAAGGTGTTTTAAGATTTGGTTTTTATTTTCTCATTATCCTGCTCTGATTTTATTGGTAATAAATTAAACTAATTTCCCCAAGTCGCGTCTGTTTTGCCTGTGACAGTAACTGCTGAGTGATCTCTCCCTGTCCTTATCTCGACCCACGAGCCTGTCGTTATATTTTCTCTCCCCTGTCCAGCTGAGAAGGGGAGTGACAGAGCGGCTTTGGTGGCACCTGGCATCCAGGCAGGGTCAACCCACCACAAAACATTTGAGGGATAATTTCTCATTTAAAACATAAGCACTTAAAAATAGATTACTATAAATTATAAGGTTACTTTTTGTCTTCCAGAAGATATAATAGTTGTCAAAAGACAGCAGCTTGGAGTGAATATGAGCCTAATAATTAGATTTCAGTTTAAAAAGTAAAGAAATACCAAAGTTTCTTAGGAGCTTAAGCTCAGTTTTCAGGACTACCTAACAGAATTTAAAGGCATGAAACACAGAGATGCACAGTAGGATTTAACAAAAGGAAATCTAATTTATGTGGGGATTTTTCTGATTTGTTTTCTGGAGATATCCATTTAGGACATTTTTAGAAGGATTTGAACAACTAATAGTATAGCTGGTGCAAAAACTAATTGTTTTTTAAGCTTTGTTCCAAGTTGCTATTTGACCTGAATATCTTGTGATACTATGTCAGCTTTCAACATGAAGCCAAGGGCCAACTTCTTTTCCTTCATCAGGTTAAACACCTGCTTGAACTTGTGGTCTTCTATATTGTGGATTAGCATGTAAATCACATCTGGCAACTGGCTGGATGATGTTTTCCTTCACAAGTAGTTGCTGAAGAGACAAAGGTTCTGCTTCATTCCCAGTGCAGAAGTTCTAATTCCTCTTCATCTTGCTGGACCCTCCATCACTGAGATGCTTTTAAAATATGACCCCTTTCATACTTAGTTGGCAATGACCTAAAAAGCTTTGCAGGCAAACAATCAAATAAAAGTAACAATTTTATTGTGCTGAAAGCCCATGGCCTCCCCATTGTTGGAAAGTTCACAAACATTAGAAACAATCCTTTTTGCTTGCTTTAGCTGGACTTTTTCAAGAAAAGCACTAAATAAAAATATTGTATGACAGCTTTGCTGTGAAACCTTATTTTAAAATACCGGTATTATGAATTGAACATTACCCCAGTTGGTTTCCCTGAATTTTGAGGGTAATAAAAGGAAAAAAAATGAAGAAAGGGAAATACTTTTTGATGTGGTTAATTTCAATTAAATATACAGGGGGAAAAAACCCCAAACTTTCTGGCTGCTTGAGCTACACCAGCTTCTGCAAGAATGTATGTTTTGTCAGTCCATAAATCTGCAGTATATTTAACATATAGAAGCACACTGTCAAGTGTAATGCTAATATCTATTAAGGAATATATACTATATTGATTGTTCTGTTTTGGTTTACATTTAAAGTGCTCGCTCTTTTTTCCATTACATGAAACCGTATTCCCTTACTTGTCAAGGGAAGATACATGAAGATATATCCCCTCACTTGTTGAGGAAGCATTTCTGATAACTGGGATGGTTAGCAATTCAATAGATAGATAGTGAAGATATTTTTTTTCTAATACAGCTAATGTAATAGAGAAAGATGCGTGAATATACCTAAGAAACACAGAGTTTAAATACACAGGGACAGTAAAATGCAATACAAGTTCTTCCATAACACTGTGCAAATAACATTAGTGGAGAAATATTAGAAAACATTTGTATACTAAAAAGTAAACTTTTTTTGCCTTGCATAGAGTTTTCTAAGCTCTTCCAACAAAATAATGCTGCTCTTAAAAGAATTCAGGATGACACTGAGGATGTGGAGGAAGAAGCAGGATCATCAGGATTGCCAAGTGCCAATTCAATTTCCAGTAATGACAGAACTGGTGCAAAGTGCTGCCAGTTTAGAGGCTGACTTTTCAGCCTTCTTTGCAGTGGCTGGACAAGTTGATTGATTGTAAAAATGAAAATCAAGAGACGACTGCCTACTAGCCTGAGATTTGGATTGGTAACACAAGACTGAATCTTACAGTGCCCCAATAAGTGTATCTATCTGCCCGTTCTCAGGATGGATCGCTGTCCTGAAAGATCTCAGCTGTTTCGTCTATGAGACTGCATGCTCGGTGTAAATCGTTTAATGTAAACTGTCTTGCCAACTCTTTCTGGATGGTTTCCTTTTGCTATCAACCCTTTCAAGCCAACTTCCTAAGCAAAAGAGACAATGTCTTTCTGGAGAGCAAGGATAACATCAAATCCAACAGAGTTCAGAATAAACTCTGGCAACTACTTTTGCCATAGACGACTGAATTGTGACCTCTTCCCAAGTAATGCTAATGTTATCTATGCCATCCATGACATTAAACTATCTCCAAAAGTCATTCAGGCAGGGCTTTTCCTTACCTCTTGTCTCCTGGATAAGCTTGGAGAAGGTCTCTTTTAGACAGTAGGCCTTGAAAGTGGTGATTATTCCCTGGTTCATTGGTTGGAGTAATGGGGTCTTACCAGCGGCAGAACATGACTTTTCCGTTGGGTCATGGGGTCTCCTAATTAAGCTTGTGGCAAGTGGCATTGTCCTAAACAAGGAGAATTTTGAAGTCCATGACCTGTTTCTCACAGTGTTCCCTAAAGTCTGGCACCATGTAGGCACTTCGAGCATTTGTGTAGTAACCTGGGCCTTTCAGTTGTTTCCGTGACTGGTAGAGAGAACTTCCAAAATCCTCTCATAGCCCTGGGGTTCTCACTGCAACGAATAATCAAAGGCTTTAGCGTGCAGTGTCCCTCTGTACTGCTGCCCAGCAGAAGGGTCAAACTATCTTTTAGCAGCCTTAAAGCCCAAGGCAGTTTCCTCTTCATTACATCCAATATAGATTGCACGCCCACTACCTTCAATACAACAAGTGATGTCTAATTTAGCTTGTAAAGCAACATTTCTGCACAGCCACAGGCTTGCTAGCATCGCTCAAAGATTGCATTGAACTCATGGTGGTTATTATATGCAAAGATAGTTCATGAGTAAAACCACAAATTGCGGTGATGCTGGAAGCCAGATCTCATTGGCATGAATGCAGAACAGACAAGATGGATGCTGCCGCAAAGCCACAACTGAGATGCTATACACATTTCTACTACTGCGATACATAACATACATATAGACACAGATATTCGTGCATTATCTGCGTCTTAATGAAGTTCTACAAGGCCAGCTGCAACTCAGCTGGCATGCTTCAGTACAGCTGGGCAGCTCAGGAGAGCTTTCAATAGAAAATGGGTGGTAGAAGATTGCAGGATGGAAAACAGGTAATAAAAGCACTTAGCAAAACATGGCGTTAAACAATCAATGATGCAACTCCAAAGGAAATGACAGAAAGCAACAGATAGCAGCATGGTACTGAAGTTACAAGTTGCCAGTTTTAAGGAATGACTAAGTAGAGTAGGAGTGAAGGGTGGAATCTGACAGCAGTACAAATTCGTGAGTGACACACAGAAAGTGAATAGGGAATGATATGTTTGCTTTCTCTTCTACTACAAGAAGGAGCGGGCATCAAATAAAGATAGCAAGTAGCAGATTCAAAACAAAAGCAGGTGGTTCTTCACACCACACATAATGCTGTAGTTGCTTGAAGCGTGCATGGGTTCAAACAACCAGGCAAGGTAATGGAAGAAAATCCATGGAAGGTTCTTCAATACAAAAAACACACATCTCGCTCAGGAAGTCCCCACAGCAGATATCGACTGCTGGTGACTGTCAGAAATGGGAAACTCGGTTGGATTGTCTCATCCTGTACGGCTGCTCAGAGTGCAGGTCCGCATTCTTCCCAATGGCAGCAATTATCTCCAGGGGCTCTCAATTCACATCAGTGGAATGACATGAGAGCCATACTGTGCTGCTGTACTCGCACAGAGCTGAGGATCACAATTCCCTGTCAAATCATGACACGTCAGCACTGCTGCAGAGCTCATCTCGCTTCAGGTACTGGTGTAGGATGGGAAAGTTGTGTAGGTTTTTATGGTTCCAACTGCTAGTTAAGCTTTAACTTTTAGAGAACTGTTGGTGGAAAAGAGCATAATAAGCATGCTGATATAAATGCAGAGCAAGTCTTCGCACCCCTATTTCCTCATGCTGTTCCTGTAACTCCAAGCTACTCAGAACCCAGTCTGAGATCACCATCAGAGGAGCTGTGCAATACAACACGCTTGTGTAACTACAGCTGGCTCCTTCTGGGTTTGTTAAAACAGGTGTTTGGGTTTTTTTTTTTTTTAAATGTTATTTCTTCCGGAACTATAGTAGATTTTCAGATTGATGAAATACTGAATAAGCTGGCTTTAATAAAACACTGTGCGTCCTTGTACTTTCAAATACAAAGGACCAGTGAGAGTTCACCTGCTTCAGAAAGCACTACCTTCCCCTCCTGAACGACTAGACTTGCTGCCAAACGTCTTCCGTGCGGTGCAGCGCTGCCTGGAGCCCAGGCTGAGCCGAGGAACAACGCAAACACCCTCATCGTCATTCCCTGGGCGTTTTGGGGACGTGCTAAAGCACCTATGCACCAATTTGCTTTGCTCGGGCATCATACAAACCGAGCACAAGTGGGGCAGGAAGACGCAGACCTCACCCACAGAGCACAGGGGGGCTGGATGGAGAGCTGGCGGGCGAGCAGGTGAGAGCTGCGGCTCTTGCCGAGGCGGCGGGGAAGTTTCTGCCGGTGGAGGGGGGGGGGCTGCAGCAGCAGCTCTGCCCGCAGAAGCGGCGGGGCCGGGGCCGGGGCCTCCCCCCCGGCCGCAGCAAGGCACGGAGGGGGATGTAGTCCGCGG